>JAUMHD010002828.1:0-15782 GCA_032359135.1 Ulvella scutata
TGTGGTTGCGAATCAGTAGGCAGTATCTGAGTTGTGCCCTGGCTCGTGGTCGTGGCATTGTGTTTCGTCACTATCATCGCAGTTTGGCTAAGAGTGCTGGGAAAGACTTTCGTGATGGTGCTGTTGTGCCTTTCGAGTGAAGTGGTGGATGTTTTGTGTCAGTTGATTTTGGCTATTTGGGTTCATGCCTATTTACTACCTTACCGGTTTGCAAGGGAGCTTTCAGGGGGCGGTACATATAACAATCCATTATTATCCGATGATGCTCTGGCGGGACCTCCGATCAAGACAACTAATTATTTCGGCCCAGGCAGATAAATCGGCACTAAAAGCAACCATGAGGGCAGAAAGTAGACAGATACACAGCAGGAGGTGTACACACCAGCAGGGGCGGTGATGGCCTCACGGTAGTTAACTTGAGGAGCACCAACATTGCACTCAACCTTGAACTCGCGGCGCAGGCGGTCCACGATGATGTCCAGATGCAGCTCGCCCATGCCCTCGATCACAGTCTGGTTGGTCTCCTCGTCGCGGCTGTAGTGGAACGAGGGGTCCTCCTGGCCCAGCTTATACAACCCGTTGCTCATCTTTTCAAGGTCGCCCTTGGTCTTGGGCTCAATCGCAATCTGTACACACATACATAACTTGTACAGAGCCGCTACCAGGTGAGCCCGGACTGAGGCCCAAGATAAAGCAAAGGAAATCAACTTTGGAGTCGACAGGAAAAGAGTCCAGCGAGCTGATGTCAGGAAATAGGGCGAGGTAGAAATACGGCGTGCTACATTTTGTTCTGGTACAAACAGAAATAGGGCGTGGTAGCTTTTTTACACCCTGTTTTTGTAGGGTGTAATTTTACACCCTAGAAAAACAGGATGTAAGCATTTAATACAGCACCCTATTTCCCCCCATCTTTAGGCTTGCGGCACCACACTCTTGCCCCCCTCCATAACGCACTGCTGAGGTGTCCAGCGGAGAATCTTGCCAATCCTCTCTGCCTCTTCGGAATGAAAGGGTGTACACCCTTTCATTCCGAAGAGATACAATAGAGCGTGCAGCTGCAACTGGAGCAGTTGCGCATACCTTAATGACCGGCTCAGGGAACTCCATCTTCTCGAGCACCACAGGGTCGCTGTCAACACACAGAGTCTCCCCGGTGATGGTGTCTTTCAGGCCCCCAATAGCCACAATGTCCCCGGCGCGTGCAACCTTGCGGTCCTCACGGCTGTTGGCATGCATCTCCATCATGCGGCCGA
Organism: Ulvella scutata; assembly: GCA_032359135.1. Taxonomy (NCBI): domain Eukaryota; kingdom Viridiplantae; phylum Chlorophyta; class Ulvophyceae; order Ulvales; family Ulvellaceae; genus Ulvella; species Ulvella scutata. Next base: position 1,254 of record JAUMHD010002828.1, read on the forward strand.
CCCTCTCCTTCTTGCCCTTGGCGCTATTGTACACGAACGTGCCGCTCTCCACAACACCTGTAGCCACTTTCACATGGTGCAGATGCTGGAAGGATGTGTTTCACGGCACGGATCACTGCATGAAGCGGAGAGACACTGTGCATAAACTTCCTTTTCGGGGCGTGGTGAGTCTTCGAAAAAAAAACCTGTCACGAAAACTTGTGGGCAGTTCAACACAGGGTCCCGAACCCTGTCGATCAGCAAACGTTGATTGATTTGGAATCAGCACACGATACTTTTAAGCGTGTATCTGTACTTAAGCCAGCACAAAGACATCTGCATATGGGGCTCTTTGGGGTTCTGGGGGGGGGAGGGGGGCTCACCAGAGTACACCCTGATGAAGGTCAAAGACCCAAGGAAGGGGTCGGTGGCGATCTTGAAAGCGAGCGCGCTGAACGGCTCATCTACACTGGACTTGCGCACGATCTTCTCGTCTGGATTATCAGCTGACACTCCCTGTAGCAGCAGCAGGAGGGTGACGGTGCTGCACTCTCAGGACAACCTTCGACTGAACTGGTGCACAAGGTAGCTGTGTGCGATGTGACGTGAAATCCAGAACACATGGCGGCAAAAGCGAAAGGAAGAGCAGCCTGGCAAGTGCACGGGCTCTCATATTTCAGTACAAATCTGCGCTTTCGTGATTCATTTTGATCCAAACAGCTCTTATTAGCTCATTGTTCGATCTTGTTAGCTTACTAGATCTTCTAGGCTAATTGCGTCGCCCGAACTCTTGGCCTTTCCAGCTGGAAAGTGTGTAAAGCTACCGGCATAACTCCATAGAACCAGCTGGAAACAGGAGCTGACGGTGCGGTGGGGCAGGCATGCGCACGTTGATGGCCGCAACATCGGTTGGTGCGGGCATGAAGTTCACGACCGCGTCAAGCATGGGCTGCACGCCCTTGTTCTTGAAAGCAGAGCCGCAGATCATGGGGAAGAAGTCCATGTTGATGGTGCCTTTCCTGATGAGGGAGATGAGGGTCTCCTCGTCGGGTTCCTCGCCCTCCAGGAACTTCTCAATCCACTCATCGTCCTGCTCCACTGCAGCCTCCACCAACAGCGCACGGTACTCCTGCAGTGCCGCAGCGCTACACTTAGGCTCATGCAGTTGGGCAGAAAGAGGTAGGAAGCCGGATGCAGCTAGATATCTTCTGCATATATGGAGTATGAAGAAGACATATTGCGGTATATATCTTCTGCGATGATGTCTCAAGATATTGCGGAGCTGCCTGTGGAGAATGTGGGTACATAGGGGCTGAATGTGGGTAGCTGGGGGATGTGCCGACACCAGCTGCCCACCGACAACTGCTGCCGACAACAGCTGAGGCCGATGCGGACTTGTTATCTACAGCTGATGCTGACTGCTACCCTCAGAAGCCAGGTTCCAGCGATCTGAAGAGAAGATCGAGGGCATAGGGTTGGGTATCAACACAAACGTGTCCCAGGTAAGGGCACTGGAAGCGCCCATCACCCACACAGAAAACACAAGGCAACGGGCTGACAGACGCTGTCGCTGATGCTGATGGGTCGCATCTATCATTCACGGGAATGTAACTTTTGCCAGGCATTGGGTCTAGGGGTCAGGTCTCCCCCGCATGGTTACGTCATCACACATCTCTAAGCAGACGTTTTGTAACAAATGCAGAACTGTTGTCTTGATACAGCAGGTGGGGCTACGAAATGTTGTGTGCTGCACACCTCAGCCTGTTCTTTCAGCTCATCACGGATCTCACGCTCTTCCCAAGTGGCACCGAGGTCATCGCCAGCGTACACAACCTCCTTCATCTTGATGAGGTCGATCACACCCTCAAGATAGTCCTCTGCGCCGATCGGCAGCTGAATAACCAGAGGGTTAGCCCCCAGCATCTCCACGATAGAGTCTTTCACCTGCATGCCAGTTGCTTCTTGCCTGCTCTGTAGTAGATTCCTTCCTAGTTGGGAAGTTCTGTGTGGCTGACACTGAAATGAACCCAAACCCAGAAGGGTCTGCTCTGACAGATCTGTTGGTGTGCATCTAGAGAGATGATATCCTGAAGAGATTGCTGACTTGTGTTGTAGCCTGACGGAGACTGATCATGAGCAACCTGCTGAATCAGCAGGCGATAGTTCATATTGTAAGAGTGGCTGTGTTTGAAACTAGCGGAACTTTGCACCAGCTGCATACCCTACTCCTGCTTGCATGGAAAATGTGTGAATAGGCTTGAGTGTATGACTGACACTGCTTTATTATCATGCTGCACATAGGGCAAGGTACGGTGTGCTGTGCCCTGCATAAAAGGTGTGAGGACGATCGATCGATCGTCAAGGCCTTCTGTAGGGTTGGGATGCATGCAATGTGGAGTTCAAAAGGTGGCAAACACGAACTCACTGGATTGATATTTTCCTCGGTGATGTTCTTCCTGTGCGAGACAGCCCAGTGGTACGCGTGGAAAGGTACAACAGTAGAAATCTGCGCAGTGGCATATGGGAATGATGGTGCGGGAGTTAAAGGAGACTCAGGGTAGAGTTGCGTACCTTCAAAAAGTCAGCACCAATACGGTCCATCTTATTTACGAAGATCAGGCGTGGAACACCATACTTGTCAGCCTGGCGCCACACGGTCTCTGACTGTGGCTCAACACCAGAAACTGAGTCGAACACTGCTACTGCTCCATCGAGCACACGAAGAGAGCGCTCAACCTGCAAACATTCACATCAACTTCACATCATCTCGTGTATTCTAGTATGCAATCTGCATCTGCGCATGGTGTCTCATCATCTTGGAACACCCTCCATACAACTATCCTGATCTTGAACAACTCCCATACAGCTCTATACAGGTGAAGGTATGTGTTATAATGCTGCATGGAAATGTTCTTGGCCAGCACACAGTGAGACCTCAATTCAGAGGTATGTGGAGAGTGGCAGGCAGTTGGCAACACTCATGTGACTCTTACACAAACTGTAGCTACGTGAAGCTCTTGAGGGATGCATACCTCTAGGGTGAAATCAACGTGACCTGGAGTGTCAATGATGTTGACACGGTGGCCTTTCCAGAAGGCTGTGGTGGCAGCTGATGTGATGGTGATTCCACGCTCTTGCTCCTGTTCCATCCAGTCCATGGTGGCAGCACCTTCATGCACTTCTCCGATCTTGTATGAACGCCCTGTGTAGTACAAAATGCGCTCGGTGGTGGTGGTTTTGCCGGCATCGATGTGAGCCATGATTCCAATGTTGCGGTACTTCTCCAGAGGCCATGGATCATCAACTGCAGAGAAACGTTTCAATCTGTAATCTTGCCCAAACTTTCTTACCCACACTGGCTAGTTAACTGTGCGTATGCGTTGTAAGTCTTCCAGTGTGACTCTGCGTTCAGGTCTCTCTGTTGGTGCAGCACGCAACATTGAAATAGCGCAACAGAAAACAGACATATAAGATAATTTGGTGCTTCTTTTGCCCTTACCGTTCTTGATGGTCGTCTCCTCTTCGGCATGGCGCACAACTGACATACGCCGCCCAGCCACGAATCGCGCAGGCGCTGGAATCACCTGCAAGTTACCATCGGGATGACTGACACACGGGAATTTCGGGTAAACATGAAGTCGTGTACTCCCTACGGAAAGATGTCTCAACAAGGGGCACAGCGAAGATGGTTCCTTCTGGGGAGGGCATCTAAGGACGTCCTCGACTTGCACTGGGCGACATAGCCCTGCTGTCCCGCACGTACCCACATGAGACACATCTCACTGAAACAATTGGCCCGACTATGTGCTTGTTTGCTGCGGGAGAGTTCGCGAAACAGAGTACCGGACGGCCGACTCCCAACCAAGGCACATAGAGCACATGTTTGTTCGTGCATACGAACGCCGCAGGCAACAGGACACATCATGTAATCAATTCTCTAAACAAATTTGTGCTCTCTGCGCGTGCAATCAATTTTAAAATGCACCAGCACCAGCACTTGATGCCATTCTCAGGCAGCAGGCGCAGTACCTTTGAGCCAGCCACACGTGCTTTAGCTACAAGCTGAGCTTTTCGAACCGACGTCGGGCGCACTGCGCTCCTTGCTGCCGGAGCAGCAGTGTTAAGTACGCGACCCATCTTGTTGAACTTCGACACGAATAGAGGAAGGTGAAAGATCTAATCAGGCACAGGAAAGAATGGGGTCAGAGGTATACAATAGGGAACGAGAGAGTATTATGCATCTCGAGCTCTGGAGCCAATGGTATCGTGACACTCTGCAGCAAATCTTACCACATGTCCTCGCAGCAATTCTAAGTCACGTGATGCGAACGGTCCACAGAACACACCCCCCAGCACCACAAATTATGGCACACTCGTTGGCCATCAACCCACAGCGGGACCCAAGTCGTCACTGCGATGTGTCACGACGAATCACGTCGTTCGTTCTTGCCGGAATGAACTTGTTGCAATTGCAATGAACCAGCGCTCTACCGTCCAAGTGCAACAGCAAGCATGCAACGCATGCTGACCAGCTGCGACGTACAGTACAACTCTATTAAGAAATCCAGCTGCCAGTTACCGCTGCGCACTGGGGTAGGAAGCTACATGCAGCCGACCTGCCCCAGACAAGGGACTCCTGCACCTATGTAGGGCAATTTCAATTAGCAAGTACCCCACATCAGCCTATCCGGACAGGCTGTACGCATTGCAGTGGTTTGGTCACAAGAGCTATTCGTGTTGCCACTCCCTACGCACAATTGCCTCACAGCTGTCCACCTGGTCACAGGGGTGCCGAGTGAAACCCTCCCTGGCATGATGTGGTCCCCAAACAGTTTATTCAGCCGCCAGAACACCAGCGCAGGCGCTCTAAAACGGCGACATCAACTAGAACGTACAACACATAGCACAGCAAGCGCCTTTCAGCTTGTCTGTGAGCCAAGGATATTGTTATTGACAACTTGTCACCCTCTGTCATCCAAATTATTCAGCTTCTGCAGACTAGTCACCCCAGAAAATCATGAATTGTTACATGTAACACCCTCCAAGCTGAATACTTTACAGCATTTCGCTGCCATAACTATTCTTTCCCCATTACATCCCTGCTGTAAGCGCATGAGGTTGCGAGTCTTCGCAGATGCACAAGCCAGCAGCGCGTACATGAGCCATTCTATGGAGTTATGCCTGTAACTTTACACATACAAGCCAGCAGCGCGTTCTGGTGGCATCCAGAAGCGTGATGATGAAGCAGCCATCTTCGTGGTGACAAAGAAAAAGAAGAGGGAAAAGAGGAGCTAGACAGAAACTACTCTATAACCAGGCGCAGCTACCAACACAAAGTAAACCTAGAGAGCACCGCCTGTAATGCGTTGACTTGCTGGTACATGAGGTTGCGAGTCTTCGCAGATGCACAAGCCAGCAGCGCGTACATGAACCATTCTATGGAGTTATTCCTGTAACTTTACACACTCTATACCCAGGAAGGGCTTCGGCCTCAGCAGCCCCAAAGGGGTGGGGCAAGGGCATGTACCCACGAACCACACGTAGCTTGTGGGTGACGCAAACTCAAAGGCTGCAGAGAACACCACAAAATGGCACAGGCAAAGTCAGGTGCGCCAACAGGGACTGCACCGTCAGCGACTGTAACCAACCAGGAGGATATAAGCCGCTGTGATAAGCGGCTGCTATAAATTATAGCCATCTGGACATGTATAGGCCAGCTGATACATGCAAGACCCCGAACAGCCAGACCCAATCCGCTCGCTGCTCAGAACAGAACGAACAGGACTTCGAAAGAGTGCACAAACATCCAACCCATTCTTTCTACACGTAGCGCGCTCTTCCCCCCCGGGGGGAGAGGAATGCACCGCTCAAGTCCTGGGGGAGGCCGAGGCGGGATCTCAGGGCCTAGGTATAAGCCCCCCCCCTCCCCCCCCCGGCGCAACTGCTGAAGGTGGTTGGGGGCGCCTCTCCCCCACCCTCCCCCAACGCCCTTCAGCAGTTTCAATCTATCTTGTGAGAGAGCAAAAAAAGCAACTACGCGGCTCGCTCATACACTTGAAGGTACGCCTCAGAGATGACCACAGCCTCCTGCACAGTCTCCCCAATCATGAGGTCCTGCACCTCGTACCAAGTCATATCTCCAGCCCTGTGCACATACGCCTTGTAGATACCTTCTGGGCGTTTGGGCCCAACATGTGACACAGACGCCAGCAGGTTGTACAGGCCCATCTGCTTTTGCTTCAGCTTGTGCTGCCTTCTTGCCTGCTCCGCCTCCTCTGGTGTCTTGTGTGTTTTGCCTGCGCCCCAGGCATTCGTTGTACCAGCGAATCAACACAGGAATTCATTGTACCAGCGAAGCAACACAGGCATTCGTTGTACTAGCGAATCAACACAGGAATTCATTGTACCAGCGAAGCAACACAGGCATTCGTTGTACTAGCGAATCAACACAGGAACTCATTGTACCAGCGAATCAACACAGGAATTCATTGTACTAGCGAATCAACACAGGAATTCATTGTACCAGCGAATCAACACAGGAATTCATTGTACCAGCGAATCAACACAGGCATTCGTTGTACCAGCGAATCAACACAGGCATTCGTTGTACCAGCGAATCAACCCAGTTGCACAGCTTGAACTAACCGGCAGCTAAGGCATAAATTGTACCTCGCTCCACTGCACAACACATCTCTTGGTAATCTATTTTATGCCCCAAGATACAGAACGAATGAATGAAGCCCTGAGCGGGCAGCCCTGCGCTTGCAGACTGAACTCCAGCACTGTGTCTTGACATCAGTCTGCAGAAGTTGATGCAACGGGGGCCTCTGGGGGATGTGAAGGTAGAACTTGCTCGTAGAACACTCATTGAGGTAGCATATAGGTAGTAAATAGGCCTATACCAGACTAGTAAGCAGGCATGTAGCATAACAGTAACTAGGACTACTATACCATAGCATTAAATAGGCCTACTATACCATAGCAGGCCTGCAGGGGTATTGGCTGCAGGACACAAGTCCAACATGGAGATGTGCGCGCACGTACACATACCGCATGCATGAGTATGAGTGGGGGGCACCACCGGGGGGCCCCAGCACATGTGCACAGGGGCTCCCAGGAGGGGGGGGGGAAGGGGCTTAAAAGCGCACCGTCACCATTCTCAGTAGTGTTGCGTTTCTTGCCCTTTTGCTTCATCCCACCCTTCCCCTTGTGACCTGGCTTCGACGCCGCACCACCACCCGCACCAGTGACCCCATCCTTCATGTCTGCATCTGCTGTTGCGTCGCCTGCCCCAACCTTTTCGGCGCCGTCCTCGCCTGCCATCGTATCATGCAAGTGAGGGTGCATGTCGAGGTTCCGGCACGGGAAGTTCACGATGGTAGGGTTCTTCTCGACAAAGAAACGGTTCTTAGTGAATCGGTTGACGCTCATCGCGAGGTATTGCGGCAGCGACTTCACCCTGAAGCGGCGCCTGCCTGTGGCGACATCATCCATCACCCTCTCCCCATTGTACTTTTCTAGTAGCTCCATTAGTGGCACCTGCAGATAGATCCACTTCTGAGGTCGCTTGTAGCCACTGCGCCAGCTCGGTAAAGTTGCATCTCTCGGCACTGATCACCAGTGTCGCTTAGTTAGATGGCACAATCCTGATTATTCGGGACTGTTTTTTGGGCGTGTCACCTGACAAATGAAGCGACACTGGTGATCACTGTCTCTCGGTAAATGGTTTCGCAGTAAAGTAAAGTTTCTCGGTAACGTTTGCAACTCATTGGGTTTTTTTATGCCGTAGATTCTGAGACGGTACCGACACTGAATCGATAGTACTGAATCTGAGAGCAGGAATTGGTGCGCTTTGATGAGAGCAGGAACTGGTGCGCTTCTGAGAGCAGGAACTGGTGCGCTTTGATTGAGCGGTTCTAGAAGTTTGAATGCGTTGGTTGCATGCCTAGGCCATGCTGATGACGAGCACGAACAGGTAATACTTGCAGTCATGTATATGAACCGTGTGATCGAGCAACGTAGCACATGGCAGAATGACCAGCATGCAATGATGTTTGCATGATCGCAGCAGCATGCTGCATGCATGCATGCAGCAGCAGCAGCATGGGTCTGCGGGGGTACAGCAACACCGATCCAATAACCCAGCAACATCAAATAATGCACACAGGGGTATGCAGAGCAGGGTGTGCATTCGTGGTGCAGTCCTAAGCAACTAATGAACTATATTGCTAACACTTCAGGTTCGGGCTATAGTTAAGGAATTGGGAAAGACTAAGTATCTCAGCAAAATCATTTAAGTATTCATTTGGGGAGGTGTTACATGAAAAAGTGTAACATGAAACATAAAAGGGTTACATGAAACACTTCACGAGTTTCCGGGGTGAGCACGACAGAAGCTAATGAATTTGGCTCACCTCCGTGTCGTTTGTGCGAGGTCGAGCTAAGTTGTCATGCGATGATTTGCTAGTACACGAGCCATTCTATGGAGTTATGCCTGTAACTTTACACACGCAAAAGATAGATTAGGCTGACAAGTAGGCTATTTGGATGCTGGGAAAGACTTTCGTGATGGTGCTGTTGTGTCATTCGAGTGAAGTGGTGGATATTTTGTGTTAGTTGCTTTTGGATATTTAGGTTCATGCCTATCCACTTCCTTTCCGGTTTGTAAAGCCCTGTCAAGGCTATTTGGATTCATGCCTATTCACTACCTTTCTGGTTTGTAAAGGCTGACAACTTGTCAATAACGATACCTCTGCTGCAGGTGAACCATAGCAGCACTTACCTGAGGGATGATCTGCTCCTGCATTGCATCCTGGAAAAGGCGTGCAGGTGGGAGGTCCAGAGATAGCAGGAAGAAGGGCGTTGTTTCCACCAGATCGTCCTCTCTACCAGCTGCTGCACCAGTACCTGCCAGCGTGGTCACCTGCAGCTGCCCCTGAAGGAACATAACAGTGTTTCACAACCGTGTTTACTATCGCAGGTTGGCTCAGAGTGCTTGGGATCACGTTTGTGATGGTGCTGTTCTGCCATTCGAGTGCAGTGGTGGATATTTTGTGTTAGTTGCTTTTGTCTATTTGGGTTCATGCCTACTTACGTTTCCAGTTTATAAACAAAGTTTATAACCGTGGCGACATCAATTGTTCCTGTGTTTCATCTGTTAGGAAACGTATGACCTGGGTAGGAGCTGTTGGCAGTCTGATTTGTGAACGATGTCAATGAAACCGGACTGAATCAGTTGCAGCTTCCTTGTGGATCAGCAATGCTGCCAGCTGAAAAGGCACGCATGTTGATGAACTTGAGGGTTGCAGCAATATGCTTCTGCAATCCTCATGGAAACATAGTCTTGCCCCATCCCTTGTACTCAATCTGGCGCTGACAAGTAGCATCATTGTTTTCCTGTTTTTTCATCATCACCTGATGTGTGCCTCTGTTGCAGCAGAGAGGCGTAAAGATGTAACAAGACGGTACAGAGCAGGACAACCAGATCTAAAGAGCAGGTAAATTGGATACACAGTACAAACATAAGCAGATCTAGGCACCTGGAAACACTTGGTGATGATACTGCTTTTCTTGCGCTTGCCACCCGTGAGGCCAAGATGAAGGGCATTGAGCAACCACATCCAGAACTGAACTGGATCAGCTTCAGTATCTGCAGTAAATCGACGGCTGGAGGCGTTGATGACTTCCTGCAGGAACTCGTGTGGCGACACCTGCCCTGCAAGCCATCAATCAATTTATACGATGCAGCTGTGTGATTTTTTGTTGCTGCAACTGCTGCTGCTGCTGTTGTTGGTGTTGTGAACCGTAGTTCGCAAAACATTTGCTTTTATTGGTAACCTTGTAGTGTCCACTCAACTAGGGAAGGATCTCTTGGTGACGGTGTGGCACGGGTTACATGTTGAGAAACCCGTGCTATGCGATTCATCAAAGCACTACAAGACACATCAACAGGTCCACAAGAACTTTGCAGCACTTCGATGCTCTATATAGCAAATTCGGACTAAACATGACTTGAAGTTGCAGTATCTGCAGTTCGGTGTCCAGAACAGCCTCTGCACGATGCAAGCAGTAGTAGACATGCTCAACAGCTAGGAAACATGACTTACTGTTAGCACATACTGGAGGCAGAAGAAGAGGACCTTTGAAAGCACGTGCATTCCAAACCTTGCGAACAAGCTCTCCGAACCGCCTCACAAGCTCTGAATCACAGTCCTTGTAACGCTCAGGAAGGATGAAGAAGTCCCTGCACTACCAAAAGCTGCTTGAATCGTGACGCTACGCATGAGTTAAAAAACGAGAGTAACTTGATGACTGCTGGTCGGTGGTGCCAGGTCATGTACAGGGGTTTTCTGAGCTCTGAGCAGCGACATGTGCAGAAGCACTCCAGGCTCAACATCACACAGAGCACTGAACAGCACAGAATCGAACACTTAATTCTTGGCATTCCTTGCATGCATGCGAATTGGTTATGTGGGTGTGGGACACTTGAGAGGAACTATACACAGGATCAAAAAGTATCCTGCCTTGTCTCGAATTCAGCAGCCAGTTTCTATTGCTGTTGATAACTGCTGAACGTGAACGAATGTAACTGCGTCAAATTTTCTTGGTTTCTTGGCCGCATTGTTGGGCTTGGCCACACGTGCACACAGGCAGGAGGGCAGAGGTGCACCTGAGCTTGGGCACTCGAACCAAGCACTGGACAACTACGTTCACGTAGTCATTCCGCTTCATGTTATTCAGACCAACGAGCCCGGGCATGTAGTCCGAACCATCGATTGTTCTGGCCCACTGCAGTTTAGCTAGCCCCTTGAGGTCCTCAGCATCATACAAGGGGTTGAGTACATGCTGTATGTCCTTCAGGGACCTGTCCACGACTTCATAGTTTTCAGGGATACAGAAAACCCTCCCATTGTCTGTGTTGATGAATAGGTGGTGCCCTGCCTCCACAGAGTGCGTGTGAGCGTGTGTGCCTGGTCCTCTGCCCTGGAAGTAGCTCCCGCAAACCAGGCATGCGTACACGTTTACTCTGCTGAGAGATACGCTGCAGCACTTTTCAAAATCGAAATCCAGATTCTGCATGACGAGAGCTATGTGCTTTCTCCCGCCGATAGCTAAGTCTCTCTCCCGCCGAATGTGCGCAATATGCCATCAGTGCACCACATCTCTAGCCGGCAGGGTACAATCAGCAGCCTTGCAAGGCATACGCATGCAAATACACTCGTGTTGGGAGCACAGCAAGCATGATCACCCACCTGTCTGGATATCGTGTCCAAGAATGGGCACTGTTCTCCGGGAACAACCAACCGTCGTTGAGATTTTGGAGCTAGAAATGGTTTGTCATCTTCCTCGTCGTCACTCACATCCCTAGGGCGTTTGGTCGTCCCGTTCATCGCAGTGAATGTGCCGTGACCAAGAGCAGCAGCTAGCACTTGTACACCAGGCGATGACCACTGAAACACTACGAAGGTCGAGCAAGGCTGTGCTAAAACAATATGTAATACACAGCTTCAGTTGCAGTGATAACTCAGAAAATGGACAGCGAAGGCGCAAGTTGAAGATCCCATGTCTCTGTCAGCCGAAAAGGCAATGATACCGCACAGTCAGTGAAACAAGAACAGATGCCCCTCATATATATATTTATATATATATATATATATACATATCTTATGCACCGAATCTAAGTCTTCTGCCAGAACCTCTTGAATGGTCATATGTTATCGAGGAATGTGGATGGATGACTATCAAGACACCTGTGGCCATTGCAGGCATATACAATAGCATGGCTGCAAGCAGAAAAAATCACCACGGTATGCGCTATGTGCCTTCTATACCTCCATGCATCCTTACACAGCTGACATATGCTTCTGGGCCTACGCACTCTCTGTGCTGCACCAGTTTCTGTGTGATGGTTCTAGGACTCGTGGCATTCATGAAGATAATTCGTGAAATTTGGCAATTCTGCAATGGCTACAGGTGCATCAGACGCCATTGTTGGCTTCACCTTCTTGGGCGAGGCCGGGTCACTCACAACTTCAGGTGAAAATCACAACAAACCGATGCTTCAGGTACATGGGCCGATTTCCACTACAGCCAAGGTTCAGATGTACTGTGGTGTATTCGGTTACAGCGGCAAATCTCTCCATACCATCTCCAACACTGTGCTGTGAGATATACGACACAAGACACTGCCTCGAGCACACTTGGGGTTGGGACTGGCTTCTATAACACAGCAGTCAGAAGAAAATCTGCCCCTGCTGCATAGTGCCACATATGATACACACGACTCTTTCTTCTCGTGTAAGCCCACACGTTTTGTCCCCTCCGGACAGATCAACAAGCTACGTGGGTATGCCACAGTGCCAAGAAACCACCTGCCACCTCCGATGCAAGGCCCATGAGCAAGTGAAAGTAGCTTGATAAACACACATGTACAAATCACATTCCAGACGTTCAGATGTACCCAACAGTATGTCCTGTCTGCACATGGCTATCTGAACCTGGCCGAGGACTCAGAACGCCTTTGCAGGAAGCATAGCACAGCGCCTTCTCCCTATCTGCTGTACAAAACTACAACACCTGAGACAGGTACGTGCTACATAGGCTCCTGACCTCATCACAGCACGCTTCTACTGTTGGTGTTGTGCGAACGAGACCACCACCACTACCACCCACCGGACACAGAGACAGTTTAACCGTGCCCGACATCTGCAACCCCTCCACCCCCAGACACACAAATCGACGTTGAAAACTGCGTCTGTGGCGTAGAAGTGTGCAGCGCAGCAGCAAAAGGCGTCACCTCATGTGCCATGACGGGAAGGACGAGCCTGCCTGTCAATCTGGACCGGTTCTGTTTTTGAATTAAGAAACTCAACAGCGGCAGTGTCACCAGACACTAGACAGAACTGCGACCAGACTTCTTGCGGAGACAAAGCACTGTACGAGCCTCTGGTGATGTTTGGTGATACATTCACTTCCTGTAGACATTAGGAGGGCGTTTAAACCGGTCCACATGTAAGGTATCGAAAAAGCGATTCTCCCCAAATCTGTTGGGAGTTGCCACAACCAACGGACCTTACTCTGCGGTTGTTGCAGGAGAAATGACAGATAGTTTGCGGGACCGAGCCGTCCGGCCAGGGGTGCTGTATACGTTGTCAGTCAGGGTTGTCTCCAGGCGGTGCTCCACAGTGTCACGGTTTGGGCCGTGGCACTTGCGGATGCTGCGGCGGCTCGCGCCAACACTGCCACCAGTCATCATAGAGTCTTCTTCTGTGGCCATTGGTGCTGAGATGTGGGAGCGACCGCGGCTGCGGGTTGCTATTGAGAGCCCCTGTGCCGGCTCCTTCTTGACAGCAGCAGAGATGCTTTTACGAGGGGTGGCTGCTGTGGATCGGCGCTTGCTTCGGGTCCCCGGCTCCGCGGAATCATCGCGGTCAGCTTCGCTTTCGCCACGTCTGGTGCGCAGCTGGGGCGGCGTCCATCTCTGCAGCAACAAACACAACATCAGAAGGTGTCAAAGAAGTATCATCTCTCACACTTCAACAGGTAGTGCATGGACAAAAACAAAAAAAGCAGCAAGCAGCCTCAAGTTGCTGTTATTGCAGAAATGACACCCAGACGTCTGTTGATGTACCTTTGAAGCACCACTATTAGCTTTGTGTCTGCTGCGGGGGCCACAGTCTACTGCTTGCGGCTGGTGGTCGTCTCACACATTGCAGAATGTTGTACGAGTTTTCCATGGTATGAACAAGCAGGCTAGAGCAGCATACCTTGAGGGTATCTTGTACAGATGGTGCAGCTTCATGGAACCTCAGCACGCGGGCCTTCGCGCTTCGGCCTGTTCGCCGCACAGTCTGAGCAGCAGCGTTGATCGCACTCGCCACAGCTTGCTTGGCACGTTGGCCAGCGGGTGCTGTTGCTACCCCAGCCAGGAGAGCCTCAAGGCTATCCGCTTCAGGATCATCGGGCGCGTCAACATCTGTGGGGACATCTGCAGCTGGGTTTGTGACAATTTCTTCCGGAAAGTTCCCTCCTCCTGCTGCAACAGCCTGCAAGCGACGAGACGACATTTTAGTTGAGTATGCCTCGGATTTTCTAGTTGTAATACTTCCAGAAAATTTTTTAATAAAAAACCCACCTCAAGATATCAAAAATGAAACTCAGAACCCTACCAAACGATTCAAAGGACGAAGAACACTTGAAGACCCAGAGAGATTACGGATGTTCCTTCAGATGTAGGAAGAGCGCACTCGAGCTTCCTGCCACAGCCAGTAAGTTAGCAAGATGCTGATGATACTTCGCAGTGCTGGCACAAGTGCACCTGCAAGGAACTCTGACGCCCAGGCAGCTGGTGTGTACATAACCGCGATCTGCAGCACAGATCTAAATATGCAAATGATTATTCCCACAGTTTTGCCGTTTCTGCCGATCCCCGTCACTCCAGGCCCGTTAATTACAAACTTAGGCACATATCATGATAGTGAAGTGATTCGGCTTGGCGATGTGTGTTTCGGGGCGCCGTGTCGGTAGCAATGTGGGTTGGACGGTCGTGGA
>JAUMHD010002839.1:0-15782 GCA_032359135.1 Ulvella scutata
GGGGGGGGGTGGGGGGGGCAGCCCAAGTTCAGGCTTGGAGAAACCACACGCTTGCACCGTACGCTGAATTGGACGCAGATAGAGACATTCTTCCGCAGGTTCACTGTGCCTATATGTACGCTGGCCATGACACATACATGCACATAGGACAACCCCATGGATTCTGCTCAGGGGCTTGTAAGTGACTGACCCCACTGAGGGGAATGAGCAGACACACCTGTGGCCATTACTTGAGAATGCATGCGATTGCGCAATGGGGTGCACCCCTCAAAGACGCAACAACGGCAATCACATCCAACTCGGTGCATGGGCATATAAGGCGTGGCGTTCGTTCCTCGAGACACTATCTCTTCGATGCAATGCCAGGCTCCACATGCCATTGATCTGCGAGACCTGTCGTGAACGCCTTTTTGCCAGCTTCTATACATTTTATGCGTATATATGGACAGGTAGTGGGGCGTGACGCGCCCAGGATCGCGCGCGTGTGAAGGAAGCAGCTTGCGCATAGACAAGCTCACCCCATTATGCATACAGTGTACTGTCTGAATGCAAGCTCAATGGCAACCTCAGTCACCAGACCTTGCTTTATGGTTCGGCAGCCCCGCAGCATCGCAGCATGCCCGCACACTTGCGGTTCGGATAGTGTCGATTGACTATCACTACGCACCGCCGCTGCCTGGCCTCGATCCGACCTCGGTTCCGCGCTCCGGCGCGCCCATCCCAAAAGTATGCGTTATAAGAGCGTTTGGGTCTACTCCATCAGGCCAGAAGATGTGCATGCACGTGCACCAGGTGCGCTGTTCACTCCTTCCACATGCCCATCAACCTGAAGCCCTGTAAGAGGCACAACACGGGCTCCATCGCAGCAAGAAGGTGTTTCGTCTTGCCTGGTAGCGTGTGCGCACGTAATAATACTGTAGTTGGCCATGCGCAAGCAATATGTATCCTCAGCACGCAGCAGAGAGTACATATGTCTGACGTGCACGTACCTTCCCGCACTCAGTGAGAGATTACACACATGTTAGAGTGTTACACACATGTTAGAGTGTTACACACATGTTAGAGTGTTACACACATGTTCGAGTTTCTTACATGTTAGAGTGTTCTGGAGTATGTGCGCACCAATGGGTTCGCAGAACGAAATCCAATGTTTCTTAAGCAAACATGCACACACGCCCGCAGCTGGCACACACGTATGCTTTGTTCTTCGCTAGCAACATTGATGTAGCTGCTGAATCAAAGAAGTCGGATCATCATGGGTGAGTGTCGAGGTGCAGGTGCTTCCGTACTTCTATGTGCGATGCGGGCAAGTGCTGCCTCAGGATGAGCAGGGCGTGGAGCAGTTCCTGGCAGGCTTTCATGTGGCCCTGGAACGCCACTTGCAGCACCTCTTGTCTTCTTCTGCTGCTACAAGCCGTTCATCTGCAGCCCGCACTGGTGTGTGCTGCCCTCCTCCTAGATTGCTCTGCCTGTGGGCTCCTTGTAAACCTGCAAGCCACTCAACAGGCACCTAACAACTACTAACGCAACAGCAAGCAAGATGCGAACAATTGAGCATGTATGTGCCCTGAAAGCACACTTGCCTCACAAACGAAGAACACAGTAGGTGGATTTCATGTCTCATGTTTTATGTTTCGTCGCATTGCATTCATGTTTCGTCGCATTGCATTCATGTTTCGTTGCATTGCATTCATGTTTCGTTGCATTACGTTCATGGTTCATTGCATTGTCTGCAGACTGCACGGGTGTTGCCCGCTACGTGAAATCAACGTCACTAAGAACCCAAGCACTATGAATTGCAAGGCACAACAGAAATCAATCAAGTTCGTCACAAGTATGTACCTGTACAAGTACAACTCCTCGTGCAGGATCCCTAAGCAGGCACCATGTACCAAACACACAACATGTCTGCACACGATCTTCACATGTAGGAATGTGCCGACACCCCTTCACTCGTGTCGGCAAAGCAAACATGACTCGTGGAAGCAATGGTGTGCAGCAGTCGCAGCAACTGCGCCATCTGCTGCTGCAAGGGGCGGCCCAGGCGCAGTAGCGGCACTGCCGGAGGGCAAGGAGGGGTACCCTGCTCACTACGACGAAACCCCGCAGGGCCTCCAGCAGCCCACACACAGTGGCGTAGCAAATCCACAGGTGGGAAGCCTCGTTCGTCATCAAATAAACACCCAACAGGGTATTAGGCCAGACCTGCAGGTGGTCAACCTGTTCATAAATGAAACACACAGGCCAGTGTTACAAGAAGAGTGCATTTTGATACATTCTGAGAGTGTTTTGTGCTCCCTGGTGACAGAATGCGAGGATTTTTGGCGAATGTTTGCGAATTTTTTTGCACGTGTGCGTCAGGGGGGCCAGGTGCAGCTGTGTGTGCGCTCTGGCGCTCCTAGTAGAGGTCCACCTGCAGCCCAGGAAGCGGCCGTGTTTAGAAAAAAAAAATCTGCTCAATTGTACGAAGTGACTATGGAAAAACATTTTGGGCACACCTGCACCCTTATTTCGGCGAGGTAGGTGCCCCTGTGTGTACATCAGGTGCTGGCGTACCTGCCTGTTCTGACTGTAGCTGACTGTTCTGACTGTGTTTGGGCCGGGGTGGCCCTAGGTGACTGCCCCACCTCTTTGGAATAGCCCATTCCCTTCGGGTTGCGAGATTCTCCATTCTTGATTACTGCTGTTGTTGGTGTTGTTGGTGTTGCTGTACGTTTGTGAAGAGCGCTCCCTCCTCCACTTTGCCACGCATTTGGGGGTGACTCACTCCGCTGCACGCACCAGTCGGGCAACGCGCGGCACGCCAAAGGGGGGGAGCGCGCATCTCCTTTCACAGGGGGCCTCAACACGTGTGCTACCTGTGAGCAGGTGTATGCTGTGAAGCTGGTCAAGGCGGCATGCTTCTACGGCTTCAACCCCCACCCTGAACCATTCCTGCGCATCTCCATGTGAGCACCCCCCCCCTCTGCTGTTCCCGTGTGCGCTGTTAAGCTAAACATTGTCAACAAGAAGATTCTAAGGATTGTAAAGATGGTAAAGGTTGTCAACAAAAGATTGTACAGCTTTTCAACATTGTCAATGAAAAGATTGTAAACATATCGCAATACTCAGAGCCGAGATGTCACCGTCGAGTGTAGGAGCACAGCATGCCTGCTCGCTGTGTCAGGGTTGCTTTTTGTGCCGATTTGTCAGCCGGGGCCGAAACAAGTACATATTTTGGGCATAGTTCACCTGGGGAAATCATCGGGCAGGCATATGACCTGTTCTATGTACCACCCCCTAAAAACAATAGTTCGCCTAAAGATTTCCTACTAACCAATTCTTTAGAAGAAAGCCTGCGCTGTGCAATGCATGCAGGTTGCGGCCGTCGATGGTGGCCAAGGCGGCAAATGCGATCGTGGCGGGGGACGTGATGGGTCTGCGCCTGCAACCGTACGAGGCTCACATCCCCTTCCTGCTGCAGTTTAAGCTGGACATGAACCTGTACGGAATGGCGCACATGGTCCTGCGCACTGTTGAGTTCCGGAAGCTTCCAGAAGCTACAGGCACGCATATCCTGCAACAAATGTGTCTCGTCGCTGTCGTGCACGCTGCTGTGTTGCTGCGCTGGCCTGTGATTTAGAAACGTGAGGTACTGTATGGGATGGTGAGCAACAAAGTGGAGTCTCTTGCCCCCCCCCCCCCGCCCCCCCGCCCTGCCGCTGTGAGGGGCCACAGCGGCAGGGCAGGGGGGGGGGGGGAGGGCGGGCAGGGCAGGGGAGGGGAGGGCCATCACGGCTGCCGGTGGGTGGTATAGAGAAAAACAGAGGGAGGGGGAGGTCAGGGGCGGACACTTTAGTGGTGGGTTGCGTGGGCCGTTCGAGTGCATTGGTGGATGGGGTTTTTGCGTACTAACTACCGATCTGGGTTTTCAGCGTGTGCGGCGAAGTGGTGGTTCTTTAAAAAGCACTTACTGTATTCTAGTTACTTCTGGATACTTGGGTTCTTGGATGTTCAGTCTTCTGTGGTGCTCAAGAGTGGCTGGGCAGCTTGGAGGAGAGTTTGGAACTCTAAAGAGTGGCAGGGATGTGCAGGGGGCAGCCAGGGGGATGACTGGAGGCACGCCACCACCCCCATCATACCTTCACAACGCTCCTTTGGCAGCCCCCTCACTGCAGAGGGGGGCTCTCAGGTGCGCTGCACCCCAGCCATGTGTTCCCAGACACTACATATGTTGGGTTCTGTGCTAATACCAAAAGCTCAATCCCGATCAGATATGACCGTATTCTATCACTAGGATCGATGATGTCACTGATGTAGTGGATTCGCCCGCAATCGTAGCAACGTCGCCCTGCGGCGCTGCTTGCATGCTGTCATCACTGTGCTGCTTCTTGTAGTCACTGTGCTGTAGTCACTGTGCTGCTGTAATCTCTGTGCTGCTGCCTCTTTCTCCTTGTGCAGTAGATTCACGTTCCGGTACTCAACCCCAACATTTTGTACTTAGAGGCGGCCCAGGACTTGATGGCATTGACCTCGTACCCCTATGGTCACCAAACATGAGTCAGTTTAGGCCGAGTACGGGGGAACGGTGTGCCGGTTATCATGAGATTTCTGTATAACAAGCGTTATGCATGTTATATATGCATGCGTTGTCGTATGCATGCAGGAGTCGAACGTTGGGCCGCCGATTGACTGCGACTCTTGGACGAAAGCGACCGCGCCGTACTCGTGGCTACCAGTGGCCCGCCCCGCACACCGCACCCCTCCTGCGGTGTCTACAAGTGAACTGGAGGCTGACTGCGTGGCTCCAGATATTCTGAATCGCACCTACGCCATCCGCCAGCCCCTCAACACCGCGGGTGACCGCTCCCCTTGTAGCCACATGCTGTTTTTACACCTTTTTGGCCGTTCATAGTAGCGACACTGTGAAAAAGATGCTGAGGACGGTTGTCTGTACGTTTGAGTATAGCGATGGGGTTTGCAATGTGGTTGATGGCAGTTAAGGCAACCCTGAACCATTGGTTCCATGCATCATGCGATAAAAAATGTGTGGCGGTTGCACTTGGAGGCCGTTGCTACCACCTTCACCGGGTAGCTCTGGAAGCTAAACTAAGAATACAGAACAGAACATAATAACACAATGCAGGGGCTGATCAGCAGTTGGTGGAGAGCCTGCAACTTATTTGGCGTGAAGAGCGCGCGCGGCTACAGGGGCGCGCGCCCCCTCCGCCGCCGTCGGAGCCGCCCCGCGCACCCTTCGACGTGTGTCTACTGGTGACTGCAGCGCGGCAAGACTTCCAGAACATTCTCGACCTCCATGCTGCCAAAAAGGCTGCTATAACGAGCGCCACACATGCCAACTCTACCGGACCGGATGTTTCTCCAATGCATGCCAGTCCACAGCTTGAACCTCACTCGAGCAAGCAGTCAGAAGCAGAAACAGGGAATGTCGAGGGATGGGTAGGTGTGGAGGGGGGGGGTGTGCCGGGGTACTCCCCCACGCAGCACCCGTGGGGGGCCGCGGCGACATCACAGTCGCCGCTCCTGGCCACTCTGGAGCCGGCAGCGCTGCTGGCCACGGGGCCCGCCCTGCAGCTGGCCGCGGAGGTGGCTCAGGGCAGCCCCAACCCCGGTGCCTCTCAGTCTCTCCTCCCTCCTGATGCTGCTGCAACTCCAGGTGTGTGTATTTGTTTGTGGCTGGGGGGAAGGAGGGGGGTTTTTACGAGGAGGGGGGTTTGTGTGTGGCTGGGTGGAGGAGGGGTGTCCTTCCTATTGTTCTTGCGATGCTCCTGTGTCTGGTGAAAGGGGGGGGATTCAGCCCTCTCGCCTGGGGGAGAGGGGGGGGGGGGGAGGGGGGGTCTGCGGTGGGGGTCTCTTGTGATGGAACCAGAGCTGTGTTTAGATGGGGGAGCGGGGGGTAGGTAGGGTTCTTGCGATGCGGCTGTGTGTTGCTGTGTGTGGGCGGTGGGGAGCGATTGGGGGGCTCAAGATGCCACACCATGAAGCATGCAATGATCAGAACATGACGTTGTTTCATTACCTGAGCCTCTGAAGAGCCAGCTTGCTCACTCGTGCATGACACGATCTTCGCATGCATGCTGCCAATGCGTGCGCACTCTGCAGGCACTCGTGCAACAGAGCTACGCTATGCGGAAACCGAAAGGAACAAGATTCCAGAAGATTCTGGTGGCGAAGATTCTGATGGACCGCTCCCGTCCAGACCTCGCACGTCCACACTGCCCCCCGCGCTCGGGTCTCCCCCCCAAAGCAGAAACCCTAGTGGCGAGCACCCGGGCGGGGGCGGGGGGGAGTGTGTGGAGCTTGGCACCTCCATGCATGATGCGGAGCAGCCGTCGCAGATGCAGGTGCGCGCCGTGCATGCCATTAGATGCGTTTTTGAGTGGCGGTGTTGCAATGCAGCATGGGACGTCTGCGCGCCTGCGTGCGGTTGTGTGTGTGTGTGGGTGTGTCCACAGGGATTTAAAATTAGTTTCTGTAAGGTCGACGCATTGTGGGTGTGGGTGTGGGTGTTTTCGCGGCACAGCGTAGCCCCCGTCATCTTCAGCATGTGGAGGCTTCAGAGCCGGATGTCTTGCTTCACTATGACATTTTTAGCAATGCATGCGTGAATGGGTGCAGCTGCTTGATGGGTGAAGCTGCATGAATGGGTGCAGCTGCATGATGGGTGAAGTTGCATGATTCCATGCAGCTTTTCAGTTGCTAGAGGTGCAGCCTTGACCATGCACATGCATGTGTGTTCGTGACGAAGAAAGATGCAAGGCACTGTTCGTATGGTGAGAGAAATATGGCCGCAATGCTGTGAGTGGCTACCAGTGCTCTGCCTGCTCTCAGCTACCGGTAATGGACCAAGTGCTGAACACATCGAAGTGACTACAGGTACTGGCATTGCGCGCCCTGCAGCGTGCGCGGCTCGGCACCCCTAACCCCACGCAAAGCGCGGCTGCCAGCCCCATTGCCTCACAGGAGTGGCACGCGGCGCCGCCTGAGGAGGTATCTGCTGTTGACTTTGTGGCTGAGGTGCTTCTTGCTTCCCGATAAGTTGCAACAAGATCTTTACACGCGGCACATCCTCTTTGTTCAAGGAACTTGTGCACTGACCACTCCCACACAATGCAGATCTGCTGCTCATCACACAATGTCTATCTGTGCACACAGATATGCGTACACTCTCAGAATGTTGATATAAATCTTGTAGCAGTAAATTGGGAGGACTGTGATCTTTTTAGGAGGCGGAACACAACACAACTCATTTTTATCTGATGATTTTCCGCCGTGGCCTGCGCTCAAATCTCTTTGCCATGGGCTGATGAATCGGCGCTGCACGCAATCCAAGAGTGATCTTATGAGGCCCTGAACTTCTGATTGATTGCTGCAGCGGGGCCGCACACTTAGACGTTGTGTGTCTGTGACAAGAATAGGTTGCAGAGGCTCCAGTGTCTTGCCCGTTTATCAGAAACGACAAAAGAATGTAATGTACAGAGCAGAACAACTGTGGGCTGGTGGTGCAGCAGGCAGAGGGTCTCTCCCAGGATCTCCTTGTGAAGCCCCTCGCCGGCAGCGCGCCTGCAGACGCAGCCTGGGACGACGCGCTCGCACTACACGCTGTGCATGCTGTGCATGCTGTGCATGCAAGCAGCGCAGCACAGGAGCAGTCTCCTACAGCCCGCGGCCAGGCGGAGGCTGTGCTGCGGCACGCTGCGCACGCTGCGCTTCAACAATGCCAACAAGAGGTGGCGGACATGCTGGAAGCCACGCAGCCACACGACGGTGGACACGAGGAGCTTGACGAGACACCACAGGGTGTGGCTGAGGGGGCGCAGCAGGTTGTTAACTCAGCGGGGGTGGACGTGCTGCCCCCCCTGCAAGCAACCGCGGCTGCAGCTGCGGCTACAGGTGCTGTGGCACTGCCGGAAGGTTCTGTTGAGCCGGGGCTGGGAACCGAAGCACGTGGTGGAGCACCGTGTGATACCTCCGGCGTGGCGCGACCCCGTGGCGCAGGGGGCTCACCTGCCTCCACACAGATCGAGGGCGCTGCAGAAGAGGAAGGTTCAGAGGAAGGTGACGTGGAGGAGAGTGTTGCGTCAGACACACGCATGGGGCCGAAGCACAGCCCCCGCGGCACTGCCTGTGAAGCGGCGCGCAGCGTCCCCACCAGCCCTGCTGCTGCGATGGTCACCGCACCTGTAGCCACAACGAGTTTGCAGGGTCTTGGCGTTGGTGTTGAGCCGCGCCTTGAGTGTGGTCAAGAGTTGGAGGGACAAGCAGCTTTGGGGGAGGTGTCTAGAGGTGCTCCTGGTGCGGTTGGAGTCCTTGATTCCCCACTACAGGTGCGGGGCCTGCGCCCGAGCAGGGCAGTAGCCTGTGCAGCGGATCACGTGGATCGGAGTGTGCCCGCTGCGCACGATGTGCATGTTGTGTGTCTTGAGTCTCAGGGCCACACCCAGCACGCTGCGCCTGCTGCTGCTGCGCACGCGTCCACCCCCACATGCATGGTGCCGCATATCAGCGACGGCATGCTGCCGATGCCCATGCATGCCCCGCAATCAACGGGAGTCCTCTTTCCAAGCGCGCGCGCGGCGCCACCTCCCCCCCTCCCTGCAGCAATGTCAGTGCATGCATCTGATGCATATGCAGACATGCCTTGCGGCGTAGCCGCTACCGCACCCTTCCCCGCAGTAGCTGCAGATGACATGCATGAGCCGAGGGTGCCGCTGGTAGGGTTTTCTGGGGGAAAATATGCAGTACCTGCAGCCACAACCCCTCCCCCTTCCCCTCCCCTTGAATTAGTTAATCCGACACCCCCACTCCCACCCCCACCGGCGTCAGCAACAGTTGCCCCCCCCAGGTCCATCCTCCGGGCAGCGCGCGGCTCCTCTTCTGGCATTGTAAAGAAGAGTGTGAAGCTGAGCTTGCCGGCAAGAACAAGCGATGCTCTTCGCTCTCACTCAGATCCGCCAGCGCATGAACTGCATGCATCGCAGCCAGTGGCTACCAGCTTGCCCCTCTTTGTACCTCGCAAGCCGCGCCCGATGCATACAGCGCCTCGGAGAAGTGAACTTTGGAAGAACAAACAGAAGATTCGTGGTTCTTCCGGGATGTCACGCGTGGCTAGAAGTGAACCAGCAGCGTTGCGAGATGTTCTGAGGGAGCTACAAGGAGGAGTGTGGTTCCGCACGGTGAAGGCGCCCCCTGTAGCCGCAGACCTGGATGACTCAGCAGCTGTCTGTGGAGTGCGACCCCCTCTGGTTTTCTGATCAACACATTGCATTTCAGCAACAATGCATGCAGCGATTAAAGACCGACCACTAGACACAGCACCATCGCCACGGCCGCTTCTGTCTGTTAACATGGGCTGGTAAACCATGCATGAAATGCATTGCACGCATGTATGAAGTCAACCCTGCCATCTACAAGCATGAGTGCACTGCAGCGCCCACGCGCCACTTCCGCAACTCCAGTCATGCATGATTGCGTAGTCACACAACTAAGCAGAGCAGCAGCAGCACGTGCATGTGTAGGTGGATGCACAGGAGCACATGCATGCATTCTACAACGAGGACGACCCCTCAGCGCGGGAGCGGCAGTTTGCGAACCGCGTCTTCACGCTCCCCTCAGACGCGGTGAAAGAGATGCCGCCTTTCGAGGGGGGCGCCGCACACGGCAGTGCGCTTGTGGACACTTTGCCGCACAAAGCACGTCTGCAGCGGCTTGCCAATGGAACGCGTGACAAGGTGCTGCCTATGCAACCTCTGCCCCACCCCCCCCCCCCAGGATTGCTTTTGGGGAAAAGAAATTGTTTCTGCGGAATTTTTGTAGGGGATGGTACAGAGAACAATTAGTTTTTACATAGTTTTTGTATAGAACAATTTGTAATTTTTACGAAGAACAATTCATATTTTGTCTTCGTTGCTTTTGGCTACTTGGGTTCATGCCTATTCACTACCTTTCCGGTTTGTAAGATTTTGTAGAACAATTCGTGATATCCGACGATTTTCCGGCGTGAAGGCCACTCAAAACAACAAACTATTTCGTCCCATGCATCCACAGCAGCTTCATACATGCATGCCAGTGGTTCCTTATCCTGTCTGCATGCTGGGGCACCTCACATGCATGCCTCATCAACTGACCCCAGGTGCATCAGCTGCATGCATATCGACAACAACCAACGCACATGCACGCGTGCCATGCAGGCGCGGTGGTTCCGGTTTGCAAAGCCGGCGCCATTCCTCCCTCTTCTCCTGCAGCATGCATCATCCATGCATGCATCCCATGCATCTCAAAGCGGCGACGGCGCGGAGTTTGCAATGAACCCCAACACCGGCGCCTTCATTCCTCTGAATCCCCGCCCCGGGGGGCCCAAAACTCTGGGAGAGGCCGTCACCCCAAACCTCCGGGATGAGGGGCCGGGGCTGCCCTCCCAGCACAGCCTGCTGGGCACCCCCCCGCTGCTGCATGGTAGCCCGGCGCTGGAGCGGCCGCACTTCCACACCTCCCGCGGTGCGCGCAGGCCTCCTCATCACCCCTACCGATCATTCGCCCATCTGTTGTTGCAGCTGATGTACTTGTCTGCTGTACGCCACTCGAGTGAAGTGGTGAATATTTTGTTTTGGTTGCTTTTGGCTGCATGAAATCATACATATTCCCTGCCTTTCTGGTTTATAAGAGGCACTACTGAGCGCCTGTTCGATGACACGTCGCGAAAGCACGTTGCAAATGCACGTTGACTGCGTTTTGATGAATCTCGTGTTGATCGTGCCTCTCCGGCCTTGGAACTGCGAGGGAGGGGAACTAAAGTGCGCATACTGTGTCCGATCCATTGTTCCCAGAGCAGGGTGGCAGCGTCTGGAAGAAAAAAAACAGGGAATGTTTTGCTGTGCAGCATGAACTGACACCCGTGGGTCGGCGCAAAGCCCCCCCCCCCCCCACCCTTCCACATATGATCCATTTGCCTCGATACGTGGAACCCCAGGAGGTGTCGCTAGCACTGTTTTGTGCATGATGTTTCCTCTCATGTCGTTTAATTTCATGGCGTTTCTGTGCATGGCAACGAGAAACTGCATTGCCAATGCCTCTGTCAGTTTTGTCTCTCAGCACGGATGGGTGTCGCCCACCCCTCTTGCATGCTTCTGAGCAAAAACACGTCCAGTGTGGTTGTTATGGAATCATTCAGATACTACCTCCCTCCGGACAGCAAACGAAGTTGCGCAACGCATGCTCAAGCGGAGCCGTGGTGCTTCAGGTGCGGCACCCTCAGGCGGAAGTGGCTCAGGCGGCAATCATGAAGCAACCACCCATCCCAGCCCCGTCACCAGCCCCCTGATGCATGACCGTGATGCATATCGGCCACCGTCGCCCAAATACGACGACAAAGCCCACGGCTTCTTCTACACTCCGGCTCCGTTACTACAAACGCATGCTCAGCATGCACAGCACGCACGACGCTGCACTGATCCTGTGCATCAGCCAGCGGAACTGGCGCCGGGCAGCGTTGGAGGCGCAGCGCAGCGGGACAACACGACTGCACGGCAAGGAGCTACGAAGTGTACGGCAAGCACCAGGCAGTTACACCCAGATATAGAAACGGGGGGCATTTCTTTTAGGGCCACACCGACTCTACATGGGCTGCAGGCAGTGGAAAACACTGCAGCTCCCAATCGATCTGATCAAGATGTGCCGCATGACAATCAGGTTGACAAGCTCGGCCTGCAGGCTAGCCCCCCAGGTGGGGCCGGCACCGCCGCCGATGGGGGTGGGGCTGGGGGTGAAAGTAGCAGTGACAGCGACATTCCATCTCCAAAGTACGATGAGACGACGTGCTTCTTCTCTCGACGTCGATCACGGCGGCCCTCCAGGCCGTTTAAACGCTCCCTGCCTGCGGCAAACACGCCTCTGCATGGCGGTGGCCACAGGCGGTCCACTGACGGCGGAGGCCACACCGGAGCTGTGCGTGATCGTGCCGGTACTCCGACCCCCGCGCCGCCACCTGTAGCCACTCTGGCGGTGATGCCTCCATGGACCGAGGCAGAACAACAAAAAACGCGGCGAGCCGAAAACACACCCAAAACCCCCGAGAAACAACCTAGACAGAATTCATCGCAGCCAGGTACTGCAAGCCATGCATTGATCGGATCTCCTGCAGTTCAGGGGCTACAAGGCGGCGCCACCTGTAGCCTCAAGACGCACACCAATGATGGAAATGAATCGGTTGCACCTGTAGCCTCTGCAGCGGCCGGACACCTGCAGCAACAGCGCGCAAAATCCGATAAGGCGAGCGCGTTAGCCCCCTGTAGCCACCCACCCAACACCGGAACCGCGCCATGTGACCCGATGTCAGCTCCAATGCCGATACCGATGCGTATGGCTACGTGTAGCCACCCTATTCCGGCACTCGCGCTGCTCACTCCTAGCCACGCGGCGTTCACGCACCTGAAGCCACACACGACCGCCAGCCGCCTAAGTGTGCCGACGGCGCCGGCGGGGGGGGCGCAGGGCAGCGACCTGAAGCCGCGGTTCCGCACGGCGGTGCCCGGTAAAGGCCACGAGCTTTCTACAATCTCTGTGGAGGTGTTGGCCGCCACCAGGGGCCGCCTGCTGCCTGACCCCCGCTACGACAAGGTGCTGGCGGTGGCAGTGGCCGTGTGGTACGACCATGAGGACGTGCAGGTGCCGCGCCTTGCCTGCTTACCTTCCTTGCTGTTTGGTATTCTTTGCTCGGTTTGCTGTGCTATTTGGGTGCAGCACCCTTTGGGTGCTGCACTCTGAGAACTTCTTTTGTGATGGTGCTGTTGCGCCAGAAAGTGGCAAAGAAGGTTGTCGATTGATTGAAGTGGAAGTTCTGTTGTGTTGGTTGCTTTGGGTCTATTTAGGTCTCTACCTCGCTTTCCGGTTGTCATAAACCTATTCGCATGTTGACTCAGGAATGTGCAATGATGACCTTGCTGGTTTGTATGATTTGCAGTGTGTCTTCGTGAAATATTTCGCATGTGGCATGTTGCATGTGACGTGCCAGCTTGTTTCGCGTATCTGATCAGCTAGCGATGTCTCAAGGTGTGATCAGCTAGATGTCTCAAGGTGCAAGCACCCATCTGATGTGCACGGCGGTCTCAAGCAAAGCTGCGCCGAAATATACAATATACAACAACAATATTAGTATTGAACTAAAAACTCTGATATGCTTCATGCTCATGCATGTGCAGGACCACCACTACGACACACGAGTGTTCATCAACGCCGCAGAGGGCGCCGCAGCGGGCCACCAGCGGCCACCGTGGGCTGATGCTTGCGGGGGGGTGGGCGTTCAGGCGGACGTTTGCAGCGGCGAGGCTGAGCTTCTAGAAGCTGTGGTCGCCGCTGTGGTGGTGCTTGACCCTGACGTAATCGTAGGGTTTGACGTCATGAAGTGGTCACTGGGGTACCTGGACGCTCGCGCGCGCACGCTCGAGTTTGACCCCCCTTTCATACGCCGCATCGGCCGCTGCCCGCAGCACCCTGGTGCGCTTCAACGAGGCTCGCGGCCCTCTGTCTCGCCTGTTTTTGCGCCTGTTTTTTTAATTTATTAGCTCAAGTGAAGTGATGGTTGTTTGGTGTTCGTTGCTTTAGCTAGTTGGATTCAGACAGATTTGTTGCTGCTGCGGATTGTGACAGCGGCGGTTACAAGTGGTGACAAGGGAAAGTGGCTACCAGGGGTGAAAGAGATGTACAACGACGCGTACGGGGAGGCGACGGCGCACAACCTGCACAGCAGCGGCCGCATCATCCTCAACATGTGGCGCGCCATGCATCAGGAGCTCAAGCTCGCCGCATACACTTTCGAGTCGTGCGCGGCCGCTATTCTGCGTGTGCGTGTGCCCGAAATACCGATGAATATTTTGGCCGGTGCGCCGCTCGCTGCCCTCCCTGAGGCATCATCGGTTTGTTTAAGTTGTATCATGTTTATAAATTAAATTGAACGTTCGTCTGGCAGCTGAAATGGGTCCCAGCCGAAGATGACGTTGGAGGTCAGAGCCAGGAAGCACATGTGACCTTCTTGTCGTGGTCTGTGGGGGGGGGGGGGGTGGTGTGGTTACGTCATCGTACATATATATGCATCCGAGGGGTTCAAGTGCACGCGCAGAATGATAACAGAAATCATTGATCGATTTCCTGCGGTTTGCTATGCCAACACCAAAAGCAGCACCAAACTGTGGCCTACCCTCTGCAGAAGCAGTCGTGTGCTGCACCCCTCAAATCAGAAGCCAAAAAGAACAATACGTCGGCTTTCTACGATCTCAACAAGACAGTTTATACCACGCGCAGGATGGTTCCTGTCAGGAGGGTCCAGGTGGAGGCCTCTGCGGCACCTGCTGCGCCGCGCACGCCTCAACGCCGCGATGCTGGACGAGCTCGACTTCATTAACCGCACCTCTGAGTTGGCCAAAACCTTCGGAATTGACTTTTACAGCGTGATATCGCGCGGCAGCCAGTACCGAGTGGAGTCCATGCTCGCACGCCTCTCCCACACTCAGAACCTTCTCCTCGTGCGCTGCTGCTGCTGACTCTGGTAAATGCATGCAGGCCATGCATGGTCCCTGCAGCGCTAGTTGGCTTCTTTCCTTTCCGTCTCTTTACAAACCGGAAAGATAGTGAACAGCGATCACTAGTGTCGCTTAATTTGCTAGGGCATACACCTTCAAAAC
The DNA here is from genome assembly GCA_032359135.1 of Ulvella scutata. Lineage (NCBI taxonomy): Eukaryota > Viridiplantae > Chlorophyta > Ulvophyceae > Ulvales > Ulvellaceae > Ulvella > Ulvella scutata. The sequence continues at coordinate 14,676 of JAUMHD010002839.1, forward strand.
AGTCCCAAGTATTCAGAAGTGTTCTAACTAACAAAGCGACACTGGTGATCAATGGTGGTGAATACGTATGAACCCAAATACCCGGGTCAAGTGTGTCGCACAAAGTGGCTTCTTGCATTTCCACCTCTCCTGTCACTACATAATCAGGAAGTGCACAACACAGCTGTCGATGGATGCAAACACCAACAACACATCTCTGCTTCTGATGATGTACCGCTTCGCAACAGCAACGTGGCTGCAGATCTCACCCACCAAGGAGCAGGTGGGCGCGCAGCCTGCAATGGAGGCCATGCCGCTCGTGATGGAGCCGCAGAGCTGCTTCTACCCCGACCCCATCCTCGTGCTGGACTTCCAGAGCCTGTACCCCTCCATTGTGATCGCGTACAACCTCTGCTACTCCACCTGCCTCGGGCGCCCCCCCCACTGCCACCCCGATACCCCCTCCCCCTTGCGCTTTGGTGTCTACAGGTGCTGCTTCACTATCTCGAAGACTCACTGTCTCAAAGTTAGATTAATGACCGGTTGTTATGCTTTCTACCTTCACACATCGCCACCACTCCCAGCGGGGGCGGCTGCGACAACATTTTAGTTGTTTTCACGCCATGTTGTATTGTTGGTTGCTTGTTATATGGCCCCCAATAGGGGGGGTTCTATGGGGGGGGGGGGGGGGGGCGGGGGCATTGGGGGCCATAGAACAAAAACAGGGCTATGGGGAGTGCCCTCTTACTTCCAAGTTTTCTCTTTCGGCCGTAACCCTGGGTTAGTCGCGCAGATACAAGGCTCCAGAGGGGTGCCTGCCGGACAAAGTGTCAGACTTGATCATCTCTGCAAACGGGGTGGCCTTCACAGCGCCGCATGTGAGGCCTGGCGTGCTGCCGCGGCTGCTGCAGGAGATTCTAGAGACCCGTGTGATGGTGAAAGGCGCGATGGCCTCCGCAAAGCGCGACCGTGTGCTGCACCGCACTCTCAACGCGCGGCAGTTCGCGCTCAAACTCATCGCCAACGTAACATACGGCTATACTGCAGCAGGTCGGGGGGGGGGGGGGGGGGGGGGGGGGGGGGGGGGGGGGGGGGGGGGGGGGGGGGGGGGGGGGGGGGGGGGGGGGG
>JAUMHD010002850.1:0-15763 GCA_032359135.1 Ulvella scutata
TGTGTGTGTGTGTGTGTGTGTGTGTGTGTGTGTGTGTGTGTGTGTGTGTGTGTGTGTGTGTTACTTGGTTGCGGGAAATGTGCTGTTGGCCTAAGGCCTTGATAATGCATGTGCTTGCAGCATCAATAACTAAACCATAATCTTCTAAATTAGGCGCAACACAACCTTCTTGGAAATTTATACCAGTACCTCGTATCAAAATACCCTAGGTAACACTTGAGCACACGAGCGTTTCCCCTAATCAGGCTCAATGACACTTCTTAATTCTTTCCTAATCCAATGCAGAAATGATGCATGGTCACAATGGCCGGTGCTGGCGGCGCCATCTGCCATCTCCTTTAACAGTTTATCAGCGTCTGAGCCTAACCTACCATACGTCTCCACACTAAACGGCACAAAGCTAAAGCCGGGGGCACCATTCTTCTCATGGTTCATCTTCTTGGCCTTGTCACGCGACGCTACAGCGGCGCCAGCATTCTTGCTTGCTGGGCCGCGCATTGTCTTCATTCCTAGGTGGGCCACTGAGATGTCAACATTAAGTAAATCCTCCATAGTACTCACTAAAATGTCGCCGCGCTTGCCGTACCCTGACTCCGTGTACTGCATGCCTTGCATCACACCCTCCTTGGGCTCCCAGTTCGTACTGCAACCTGCCTTGGAGCACCCGTACAGCACCGAGTTTTGAAAAAGGTTGTGGCACATTGTACGGGCGCACAACATCTTGTCGCACGTCATAGCGTGGTGGCAGTCATAACCCCTGTAGCCACAATCACACCTAAAGTAGCTCTGGCTGGGAGGCCCTGGTGACACCCCCAGCATAAACCTCAGCGCTGACCTCATGGTGTCATCGTCAATCTCCCACTGACTTTTCGTGGGAATGATGCTGAGCCATGCCGTTGCCACGCTGTGTTGCACACTGTGTAACCTGGCCAGGTGCTGTTGCGCCGCCCCCTGTGTGTCGGCGCTGGCCAACATCACCTGGTACTTGCCCAGCACTTGCTCATGCAACACGCTAGCCACCCGCAGTGACATCGCGCGCTGATGACCGGGCAGCACCTTGCCGTTGAGTGCCTCAGTGAGACTCATCACCTCTTGTTGCTCACACATGCATGCACCTTTACATGTGCATGCCGTGCATACCTGCTGCCAAAGCTGTTGCATCTGTGTGCCAGACTCACCTTGGAAGGGCCCTTAGCGCCTCTTGTGTGAGCTCGGCCGCTGCGAGAAAACCTGATTTGCACACGATGCCGTCATGCTCAGTGAGGCTTAGCAGCCCGACTCCGCCGCTGCTTGTCGGCAGCCGAAGCTGCTCCATGTCTAGCATTGCCTCATCACATCCGATCAGACTCAGGACAGCGCTGGTGATCGCTTGTTCAGATGTTTGCAGTGCTGCCTGTATTTGGTAAAACATGCCACATCGGGCAAAGTGAGGTACTTTGACCTGTAGGGACTTACGTAACAGTAACATTTTGTCCTGCACAGGCAGGTTGAGTGCCAGCAGGGTATCTACCAGTAGCTTAACTTTGTCTGCCGCCTGCTGCGCCTCGTCCTAAACAAAGTAAGCGTCCCCGATATTGCAGCCTGCAGCCACGATGTCGGTGTGCTTGACTGCAAACCCTAGCCGATCACGCAGATCCTACGCACTGCTGCTTGTGGGCGAGTATACTGTGCTTGTGCTAGGCTGTATCGCTAGCCCAATCTGCGCTGACAGGGCCTTCAAGTCTTTGTAGGACTCTGCCACAGACTCAGTTGGCCGTTGCAGAAACGTGTCATCTAGGTACGCGATAACGCGTACATTTACATGCCTATGTTGCACAGTTTCCAACACTTCCTGCAGCGCCAGAGCAAAGAACAACATGCCACAGGGGTCCCCCTGCCTAACTCCAGCTTTAGATTTCAGTTGCGGTGTGCCTGGTGGCTGATCTAGCAGCCAGAGCGGGTGGCACAGGAGCCCACAGTCATACAGAGTGGGGCTTGTCACGCAGGTGTGGGTACGCTTGCCGGACTGGCTGACGAACTTGTTGCAGTCAGCACAGCGTCGCAAGCCAAGATTGTCAAGAGACTCGAGCGGGAGAAAATCATCATGTTGCCTATCTCTCATTTGGCGTACGATGTGCCCGTCCCACAGAGAGAGAAAGAGAGAGAGAGAGAGAGCGAGAGAGAGAGAGAGAGAGGTTTGTAAGAGGAGAAAATCAAATTGCACCTCACCCCCTGACATCTCCATCCAAATCTTCCACTCACGTCTTACTCGGTTGTATGAGAGCCTGCATGGACCTAAACGAATGCATATGGATGCATTGTCACAGGAGCCCAGGCTGACGTACATACAATACAATCTAGACAAGGTTCATGTGTTCCTAGCTGAGCATTGGCGAGGACGTAGGCAGACTGATAGGGGCCATTGCGTCTTGAAAACGTTGTTCTCCCAATATTTTAAGCGTACTACACATTCCCATTCCACACTGAACAAACCCAAGTCCAGACTCGCTGGCATGTATTCAAGAGAGGTCATGAGCATGCAAAGTATTTCAAAGAAGAGCAACATTTTTCACCCGTAGAGTCGTTATTTCAGGCCCTCGTGTTGACCTGCAATCACTCTACAGGTAAACTCAAGCTGTACGGATGTGCTCTATTCGCGAATCAGCCGCTACGTTTGCAGAGTTTGAATCATTCACATCTCATTCCTCAGGATGTCTGCACCTTTAATGAGTTCAGCTTGTGCACATGTTCAGTGGAGCTTATGTATCATTTATATCTTGCTGAATCAGGCACAACGTAAGGTACTGGTAGCCTATCTTGTCACCCCTATCACTTGACAGCTGAATGTAGCATCATCTGTATGAACAGAGTACACATAACTGAAATTGTACAGCACTTTTAGCTACGCTAACATTTTTGGAAACATCCAGCACAACAGATCTGTCTGTGGATGCTACTTGCACCAGACAACAGTAAGCAAAACTTCTGGAGCAGGGACATGGGTATGAGATCGACGGTTTGAGATCTACCTATATATATGACAAGGCTTCCTGCGACTTGGCATCTTAGTGTGCAAAGAAAAGTGGAAGCTTCCACTTTTCTTTGCATGAAAATTGATTCTGTGTTGCATGGACGTGCTGTTGCATGCTGTTTGATCATCCAGGTTCCGAATGCAAGCAGGTTTGTTGTTACAACTCCAAACAGGCAGAATAACAAATGCCTGTGCAAAGTAGGCCTTCTGTAGGCTTGGTGCTGGATTTTGCTTTGTTGAGACAGGATTGCACGAGCTTTCAACTTGACAACGCCATCCTGAAGCAGTTCACATTGGAACCATCAGTTTATGCACGTCTTCAGAACATTTCAAAGAGTTCTCAGGAGCTGTTGTGCAGCGGTGCACTCAACTGATACGTTGTTACTGTAACAGTAGTTGACACAGTTTTACACCCAGTCTTCAGCGTAGCCATTGGGGATGCTTCCAAAGCACGAGGTCAGCTTCCAAACATTTATATACCGAGTTGATGCACGGTATTGGAGGCACTGACGAGCGGCATACCGCTCGCAGCAACCGCCATCGTGAACCAAGAAAATTCAGCGGTTGTCATCCACATACTATGTGCTGACCCGCACTCAAATCACTGGACTACAAATTTTGAAACGGTCACTTACATACTCCACGCTGAAAGCATCATAACAAGCGCAAGAGAAAAAATCTAGGACCAAGGACGTTGCGCGGCGCGATGCTCAACAATGTTTGTACAGTGATCGAAGATATGGCACATGGCTGCCGCGGCCGCGTCCAATCACTTAAAGCCACCACCGTTTTCACATCCTGACTCGCCACGGCGCCGTACATTGTTTGACGATCAACAATGTTTCAATTTAAGTCCTTTGTATGCAAGCAGTGTATGGCTTCCGCACTCACCACAGGAATGGCGTCCGCACTCACAGATCAGAGGGTGATCCTGCAGAGCTACAGGATACACCCTCTACTGGTATCACAAAGACAACATCCCCATCACCAAGAGGGCGAATAGATGCAGCGGCCAACGCATCCAACATCGCCGCAGCGGTGACATCAGCGACACTCTCGAGACACTTTGACCTCTCTCTGGAGACAGCCTATCCTTCAACACTTTCATCCTCATCTAGGTCAAGTCTGAGCAAACATGTGCAAAGCCCCCCATCAATCCATGGACGAGGCCATCAGTGAACTCCTCTGCCAGTGTGGCAACGATAGCCTCTTTCATGCATGGCAGATCCCCACCATTCAAAAAACGGACCACATCGATGCTAACCCCTCTCCAGAAGCACCCTTACAAGGTTCAAGGTCGTCCGAACCCCCAGCATCAGCAGCATGTGTGAGTGCTGCGACACACAGGAAGGCAGCGTCGCATGCGACACCAGCAATGTCTGACATGAGGTAGATGCCAAACCCCCCTAACTCCATAGGCACCGTGATCTGTAGAGTGTCAACCTGTGCATCTGAACATTTCATCGTGTGCAAGATGCCATGAACGATTGCTCTCTCGACCTTTGTGACAGCATCCAACACTAGCAAAATGAGACAAATGCACACTCTTCAACTGGAGAGATCTTCGGAGCAGCAGTTGCTTGTCCTGAGCACACATCTGATTAGGTGCACCATTTTGTGTGCTGCGCAGTCAACATGTGACTTCACAAATACCACGTCCACCCAGCTGGCACTCTGCGGCCACGAAACCCTCACCAGCAAGCTTATTTGCGGGTTCAACAGCAGACCATACTTCACACTTCTCGTTTGCCCTCACAAGTCCAATGGCTTTACACCGGTCACGGAGGCGGTGAGAAGCATCCCCCCCTTTCTGCATCTGGGCATTGCAGGTACGCAGCATCAAGATACGCCACCAAAATAACCTCAGGGAAGTCTCGGGTAGCTTCCTCGAGTGGCCCCTGCAAGCCCAGAGCAAACAGGGGAGGCCCAATCCCCCCCCCCCCCCCCTGCATCACACCAGTGGTTGCCAAAAGCAATTAACGCCGCGCGGAACCTCACGCACCCACAATTCAGCGGGCGCGACATATTCCCATTGCAGGAACGAAAAGAATTGGGGGTGCCGTTCAGCAACGGCTGCAAACACCGCCTCGGGAGACATGGCATTGAGTACATTGCGAAAGTCAGTGGCAGAAGGCACATGCCCAGGGTGGCAGCGCCCTCACTCAGCGCATGGCCAATGCATACTGCATCTCCAGACACTCCAACTCTAAGCTATATCATATACTGTAGGTATTTAGCAGGCATGAACCCGGGTAGCAAAAGCAACTAACACAAAAGAACCACCGCTTCACTCTGATGCCACAACAAAACCATCACAAAAGCGGAGCGCGAAAGTAGGTTGAGGTTCCTGTCCTGAAGCCAACGCTGGTAGCGTCGAATCCTTCGATTTTGGCCAGGCACGGCCACCTGATCGCTGTGATTGCTGATGCTGTTGTTGTTCTTAGATTCCCTGTGTTATTCTGCGTACCTTGTGCGTTGTGCTGCAGTCTGACATGCACCACATTGCAATTCTTGCAATGTGGTGGAGTGATCCGCCACGGACAACCAACCAAACACCGAAGAGTCAACCGCATTGAAACAAGACATACATTACTTTGCTTCTGAGCTGCGTGGAGCTGTTCTCAGTGTTTGTGGTGCGGTGACAGTACTGCCGTGGGGTGAATGCTGTCATCCACAATCGTCACGCACGTGCAAATGTGCACATGTGCAGACGACACTAGGTGCACACAACATTGCCAACAGCTAGTCTGAAAAGTGTAGATCAGGTACATGCTGTCAAGAAGGCGTGCAATGCACTGAGCCAACTTCACAGCCACCTGTTTCTCGTATGCTGTGGGGTATGAGCTTCTAGGTCCTAGGTTCGAACCTCAGATTGCTCACATAATAATGATTTTTCCCGCTGTTGTTCAGCATCATCTTTCAGAGTTCTGGAGCTTTACGTTCACAATGTCTAAAGCTTTGCCATGTACTTCAAGAACATGTGGTGCTGCTTCAAAACCCCTGACTCGGTGTTGCATGCTATTTTCTGCCTCACTTGTTGTTTGATAAGGGCAACCCTCGGGGTTTCGTTATCTCGACCGCTGACGCAGCCCCTGCGCGAAACAGCAAAATTCGTTACCCGTGGATGCTCAAACACATTGTAGCCGACTCGAACGACCTCACAAGTGTTCTTGCTTTGCTTTTTCTCCGGAATGGAGTGTGGGATGGCTCGATGCGCGGTCTGGTCGAAGGCAAAAGCTTCAAGAACTGCCACAATGATACAAGACCATGCGGTATTCATCAAGTCGGTCCTGGACGGGATGGATTACAGACATGATCGTATCGTAACAAGAAGCTGTTAAGGGCAACCTCATAAATGCGAGAAAAAAAATCAACTGGCGGGATCGTGACCGCTCGACCGTTTCGCGCGCTGTTTTAGCACACACACTTTGTCATTCATACACTTATTCATTTAGAATGGAGCGTTCGGCCAATTTCGTTCCCTCAGTCACGGCGTCGTCATGTCCAAACAGCTGGGGGGTACTTGTGCTAATGCTCCCTGGCAGTAGCCCATACTCTTGCTCTGATTTAGCATATATGAGCTCAAAATAGTGTCTGGTGTCGCAATGGTGTCTGTTGCATTTGAGTACAGTCGTGACGTACGGTCCGTACTCTAAACCTGCCCCACACACCCCGTCACGGAAAATGTGTCAGAAATGGACAGAGCACAGCGCCAGATCTCTCAGTAATGTATCATTAAGGTCATGAGGGTGCATATGGGTGTGTCATTGGCAAGTGATCGCGCAGCTTGTGTATTGAGCATAGGCTGGCTTTCTGTAAACGGCTCTTCCTACGCAGACGACCACGTTGCTGCGGTTTCCAAGTTGCAACATATTATTTATCAGTTGTTGCCTTATCTTTGGCTTGCGTTTTGGGTAGCACAGCAGGACCTGTCCGTGTATGCACGAGTGAAGCTTAGGGCTGCACAAAACACAATACCGATATGATCGTACGATATATATAGTAAGAACATGGAAGTTACTGTTGGAGGTGTGTCAATCAATAAATCCTGTCAACGAACGGAACCCTGTTATCTCGCGACCCCAAAAATGGCGGCTTAAATGCCCAAACTAAAACAAAAACCCTATTTTAAGGGCCTTTTTGTTTAACAAGTTGTAACTACAAAAAAATAAAGGCAAACCAGAAGCTTTCGCTCGCCCGCAGGGCTTCCACCCTGGGGACAGCCGCTCCTGGTTTTTTCATATCCTCGTGCTGGAGGTTGCACTTTTTGCACCAGATGTGGTTGCCGGGCGTCCCCAATTGTGGCAATCCTGTACCACCTTATAAATGTACCAAATATTTACAGCCCGGAAAGGTATTGAATATGGATAAAACCAAATAGCCAAATACATGTACCTAGTCTGCAGCATAGCACCCTGCTTGCGCACATGATGCAGTGCCCCACTTCGCAATTACAAGTGCACCTTCAGAAGAAAAGACATCATTACCTGGTTCGCAAGGGTGCGGGCAGTACCGAAGCTACAGGTATAATTGTGCACATGCACCAATGTACACAACACAATTATTCCACCAACAGTGCTCCATAACCAGACTTCCTGGATGGAGCCTCACATACATTCACTCTGAAAGGACGCGAGTGAACTCGCATCTCGTTTGTGTACTGCTTATACCTGTTTGACACGATATGGCTGCTCACCCGGCATCCAGACTTTTGCGTCAAGTCTTGTGCTGACTTGTGCTGGAAATCATTCTGTCACAGCTCCGCATGCTGCAAGCTTCAATACTCCATCAAAACAACCGGGTAACACCGTTTCTCGCAACATGTGAAGTCTCACGACAACAATAAACTGCAACAGCAATATCGATCACCCGTGCGCTGCGCGTGTGGCCCAATGGTACCCAGTCGCCTCCCTCCTGCAGGCGTTGAAACGTTTTATCGAACGCATGAAGTACAGGCTGTACTCTTTGCTTGCTCCACGGATGCTTACTTCCACCATGGCGAGTTGTGCACAACCTGGCAACACTGTGCACAGCCGCCTTCGTACTTGCGCATCGGGCAAAGCACTCCCACTGGGTTCGCAACAGCTGACAACACCAGTAATAAATTGCTCGCATGACATGGTCGCGTGCTCTGTCGTGACAATGTTCGCAGCTGACACTAGGCTCTGTCATGACACCGAGCGACACCAGCGCATGACCTCGGTCGATCGATGCTCTGGCTGCAAGTAATGATTCGCCTGGCTCCACACATGCAGATTATATGATGCTGCAGGTCGTGCGGTTGTCACACGTACTCACGTATGTGCCGTGTGCCGTACTCTTGGTCATTCGAAGGAACACGTTGTATGTCATATACATCGTCTGCGGCATGTGGTACAACAGATGATGTCATCCTAGTAGTATAAGTACTGCGATGGTGTCAGGAAATCGAGCTCACGTGCAATCATGGGTTCACCAGTTCGATCCCTTGCATCCTCCGGCCGAGATTGCGACGACCTATGCGTCGTTCTGAGTAGTGACTAAGGGGGTAGCTACCTGGACGTCAGTAGCGCGGTGTATGCTAGCCGGGTTTTCTCGGTTAGGTGGTGTGGGAAAGGTCTACCAAGGAGGTCATCTGTAGAGGTCATGAAACCACCAGACTCGTCGGGCACGGGGGTTGAAATTTATTTCGATTTTCCGGGTTCCTCGAACGGAGAAAGGGGGCGGTTTAGCTGCGTGCACCTTCGCTCCAAAGCGTACACAACTTGCGTACACGCGTCCAACGTACACACTTACACACGTACTGGAGCACCCCCTGGGGTCCTCATTTTTTGCTAACAGTATTGTACGCATGCACGCCATGCATGCACGCCCCCCGTTCTGGGAAGACGTCAAAATGCGTTGGCGGCCTCGACAACCGCAGTATAGTGGCCCTGGGGGCCAAAAAATTATAAATTGTTTTTTATGTAAGCTGGGTCAGCTCATTCGCTAAATGACTGTTCCGGTTACTCCGGATCCGCAGATGAGACGACTCCCTGAAATCGCAACTACATCGCCAGTTATTAAAAGGACAAATGAGCAGCATTTGGACTTATCAGCGAATCCGCGACGAATTTCCTATGTCACAGCTTGTTCTGAAAATCGTCCTCAGCCTGCATCCACAACGGTGAAGCACACAACACCACAACACTGATACCTAACATCTGACGTCGAAGAACAAGAAAATGAGTGCGAGACAGAAGCCTGCGCTAATACTCGCTGAATAAACTGTAGCACCGCTGGGCGGGACCTGGCCGACATGAGTCGCGACATACAGGAAGCACAGCGTCCGTCGCACATAGTCGCAGGCTCTTGCACGGTGCCTCAACGCAGGGAAAACTACGTACTCTTTCTGTGCAGCGTTTGCGTTCAACCCAGGGACACACTCGACGAGAGAGAGACACACTCGAAGCATTTTGAATTGGAATTTTCGTATTACCAATCACATGCATGCACATTACGGGATCTAATGTTCATCTGGAGTCAACGTTACAGCTCCGAAGGGTATAGGAGTCTTGCAGCAATGGTGGTTGCATTCGCGACTCAAACTTGAGACAACGCGGACTCAACCTCGGTTTTCCAGGTAGATCTGCGAACGGTAAGGCAATTTTTTGTGAGTCAACTTCAGACCACGTAACAAAGTATGCAACGTCAGCAATGGCCACCAGTGGACTAACCTGCCGTCTCGCGGCACGAGCAATCGAAAGCTTGGGACTGAAAGATGGGACTGAAAGAGAACATTGCTCAGTGTCAGATGGGACCTGAAAGATGAGGGAAAGATGGGGCTGAAAGAGAACAAGACACAGCCATGGGTGTGGTATCATGTTGATGCATGTGCTGGCTGCTGCTCCAGCCACGCATCCAGCTGTTGTCTACGTTCATTGCAGGTGATACAGGTAGGGAAAAAATTTTTTGGGAAGAACATCGTATCGTACAATATCGTTTTCCACGGTTTGCTGTATCGTATAGATGCGATACCATTTTGAAAATGAAGCTGCATAACATGGCCAGAACCATTGGTAAACTGTTAAAACCATGGATATATGGACAGCAAAAAGTAGTGCTAGTCGTAAACCCACAGAGACCAGAGCCTCATCATTGCAATGAAAGTGAAATAGGCCCGAGTGAGTGCAATTTCTAAGCGCATTCGGTTGCTCTAGCTGTTCATGCTTTTCGAACTTTCTTTTCTCGGCCATTCCTGTTCCGAAGGCCACTGCCATCGCCATACAAAGACGTTGACGAGTGGTTTGATTCGATTACAAGCATAAGGTGCAGAAGCAATCTTGAGAGGTGGAACTTCTTTGAAGACGTTACGGATTTAGCGGTTGTTCAACTGCAGTGCTTGGACTGCAGCGCCAAGGTATCCGCCAAGAACGAGAGCCCAACTCTGAATTCCCACATCAGGGCTACAGATGGTGTTTTGTGCTGCTGTTCGAGGACTTCCAGTACTCAAAAGATCACAACTTTAATTGCACGCCGTGGTGCAAATTCACAAGCACACTCAAACCCGTGGCGTAAACATGTTGTAAAATGGTCAAAGCAAAAGAGATGCACAAAACACGATATTTCCGAGCCAACACGATACAATACGATACGATGCATCCGATATTGAACGATGTCGGTACGATACGTGAACGATTCAACTATATCCTTTCATCACATGTGTACGACATGCACACGATTCGTAAACCTGGCACGTTTGCGCTTGTTTTGGCGTGGTTGGTTGCGTGATCCATTTTGCTTTGACCAATTTACAACATGTTTACGCCACGGGTTCGGGTGTGCATGTGAATTTGCATCACGGCGTGCAATTAAAGTTGTGATCTTTTGAGCACTGGAAGTCCTCGAACGGCAGCACAAACCACCATCTGTAGCCCTGATGTGGGAATTCAGATTTGCGCTCACGGTCTTGGCGGATAGCTTGGCGCTGCAGTCGAAGCACTGGAGTTGAACATCTGAATCCTTCACGACTTCAAAGAAGTTCCACCTCTCAAGATTGCTTCTGCATTCTATGCTTGTAATCGAATCAAACCACTTGTCAACATCTTTGTATTGCGATGGCACAGTTGTCTTCGGACCAGGCATGGCTGGTCAATGAAAGTTCGCAAAGCATGAACAGCTAGAGCAAACTAATGCGCTTAGAACTTGCACTCACTCGGGCCTGTGTTCACTTTCATTGCATTGATGAGGCCCTGGTCTCGGTGGGTTCACTACTAGCCCTACTTTTTGCTGTCCATATATCCATCGTTTTACCCGTTTACCCATGGTTCTGGCCATTTTCTGCAGCTTCATTTTCAAAATGGTATCGCATCTATACGATATAGCAAAAAATGGCGCACGATATCGTACGATATATCGTACGATACGATGTCGTACGATCATATCGGTATCGTGTTTTGTGCAGCCCTAGATCACGCAACCAACCACACCAAAAGAAACGCAAACATACCAGCTGTATGAATCGTGTGCATGTCGAACACATTCGGTGAAAGGAAATAGTTGAACCGCGCACTGATCGTACCAACATAATTCAATATCGTATTAATCGTATCGTATCGTGTTGGCTCGGAAATATTGTGTTTTGTGCAGCCCTAGTGAAGCTGTCTTGTTTGTACCTGAACAGCACTTCGATGCGCATCCAGAGTCTGCAAAATTCCCGGATCTTAGTAACGAAACCATTGTGTATGTTCTTCGTCCCATCTAAACGCCACTAGGCGTTGTGCACTTACAGGCGTGGCTGTGCCAAGTTGGTGTATGTTCAAGCAACCGCTTTGTCAACAGATGCCGCCGACAAGCGCGCTCCTTCATAAATGTCACAGAATGCCTATTTGATGATTCACGAAACTGCACTAAACCACGCAAAATCAATCAGTGGTCACGAACGAAGCACTTTCGCAGCGGGCTTAAAAAAGTGCTCTGAGATCGTTCGATATAACGAAAGTATGAGGGTTGCCCGTAAGGGCGGTTTTACGCGTGTGCTATTATCCGAAAGGGGAGCCATTGGCATACTGCCTACCCAAGCTCTTCATGCTAAGATCCTTGTCTCGCGCTACTATCACACCAGTATGGGCGCCCAAAACTGCATATTGTCTATGAGCGAGCTTCGGTCAATGTTAGACGTCCATGTGATGGCGGTTACTGTTTACGGCTGGCTCTGTAGTCCATCAATCTACTCGTGAACACGAGATTTCTCAGTAAGTGACAGCAGTCAAAATTCCAACGCTATTTAACGAAGATGATGTGCGGATATGTGCAGCGATCAGTGCAAGAACGTGCTCGGGCATTGGATTCTGTGTATCCGCCACCAGTGCGTTTGTTCTCGAGCAGTACGTGACCGAGACTGTGATACAGCTATCTGACACCAAACCGAACTATAGTAGGAACAAATTACAAAATTTTCCAGCACAGTAAAGCGCGCGAAGCTTTCGAGGGTACACGAACATGGCGATTGAAAAAAGTTTCAAACCCCTAGGGTTGCCCTTGAAAAGCATAGATTCGCCGCGCTGCTTACAAACACACCTGGTGAATCTTGCCAACCGCACTCTTGTAAGCCTACAGAACCTTTCAGACAGGACACAGCTGTGCAAATGATGCAGTCCGTCGCCACCATTGTGATTGTGCTTGCCAGTTCCAGGGGCCTCTAGGGAGCTGTGCTCTGTTCAGGGTGATCCTTCGCTCCTGACTGTTGCCCCACGTCCGTCACTTCTCCCCGCGTGTAAGCGGGCGGCGCGCCCCGTAAGCCCCTTGGTCCCCGGACTCCCACGCCGGGCTGCTCCGTAGGGGGGCGCGTTTTCCGGCAATATTAGCCAAACTGCGATAGTGACGACGAAGCACAATGATACGACCAAGAGCCAGAGCACAACTACACCAAACTGTATCGCGATGTATCGGTACTGGCGCAGGGCTGGCATCAGAGCCGAGCTCAGTGGTGCGTTGGGAACAGAAGCCCATCCACACCTCACCGACAGCAATAGCCCGCACACTGCCATGTGTTTCTGGGGAGCGATCAGGTGGCTGGCCAGCATGGCTGGCATGGGATGCATGTCTCCGTTAAGGACTCTGTTGCCTAACTCAGCATGTTATCCCTTGCGGAGTGGCTGCCGTTCAGAGCAGCCTGGACATGCTCATATGTAATCCCACTTGGGCCCGCCGCAGCGCCTCAGGGAAACCTCTTCATGACTTTCTTCAGGGCGTGGCAGGCTGGCACAACGCAGCTTTCACTTCTCTGTCCAATGCAAACAGCTGTCTCATCGCTTACCTACTTCCTTGGTACTCATATGACGGAAGGTTCCCTTGCTACTCATATGATTGCACTCCCACTTCTTGCTCTTGAATTCCGACACAATTTGGATCTTCTGTATCGACTATCACCTGCTCAAACAGTAGTTTCTCCGATGTACCGACAGCACCTGCCTCATGCACCTTGCGATTGAAGTTCAAGAACAGCATTTTCTTCTACCTTCCTAGCTGCAATCTTCCATGAAGCTTGTCATAACACCTTCTGAAACAAGAAAGGTGTCTTTCCGCTGCACATGAACTTGTGTGCATAGAAAGATTCTAAAAGGCAATCTTGCTCACTTCTGGGTACTGCTTGGCGAGTAAACGACAACTCTCATGTAAAGAAGCCACACCTGCATGCACGCCTCCCCCTGAACCTTGCAGTTTAGGCGCCAGATTGCTTGTCAGCAGCGACAAGCATTGCTTCAATGTTTGTGCTGTGCTGTTGAGACATCTCCCACAGTCTCAGTGTCTCAACCCACAGTTGAACCCAGCGTGGAAGGTCCGCATGCGTCGCCTTCCACTCCCGTGTGTGCCTGTAACGATGTGGCAGGGCTCTTAAGCAGTGCAGAAACGCACAATTGATCCTATGCACTTCTTGCACACCTCAGCAAGCATGAGCCGAAGACCAAAGGAGAGCAGTGCAAAGGAGAACCTGCGAACACACGGCACAGGAGCCAGCCACAGTCGCCATTCATTTACTGCTGAGGCCACAGATTTGTACGCGACTGAAGCTCAACCGTTCTTCCTGCAGACTGTATTGCTGAGTTAATATGCTGTGCAGGGCCATACAGCAGTGGACAACTCAGTAAAGCAGCCAAAATCTACGTCAGGCCATGCAACACCTGCACACATGAACAGTTGCTGCTCGGATGATGCAGGGTTGCAGATGCTAGCGTCAGTTGCTTGTGAGAAAGGCAACTCCTTGTAGAGCTTCTCTCACTGCCGTACAAGCCTGAGGCATCTCCGCACCGTACTGATCTTGTTGACACAGGAGTGCAGCATCTCCTGAAGTTCGGATGAAAGCTGCACTGAGAGACAGATAACAAACGAAGCTTGCTGTGAAGGGGAGTTTCCTGTGTACCTGGTACCTGGACAGCACGAAGCATAGCATTTCTTTCCTGCACCCACGTGGTGGTTCGCCTATGCCATGAATGAAACAAGCGTATTAATTGATGCTGGTACTCCACCGACCATGATTTGTGGCCAGAGTTGCCGCGGTATGTTGCCGACCAATATTCCCTGCAGTCCGCCACGTGTGCTGAAATCGTGCAACACGTAGCTTCTGAAGTGTCCCGATGTGCGTTGGACATGTAGTTTACCGTGCTGAGAACTCCAACCCAGGGCCGGCCTGTCAGTAGCGTCACACATGCTTCTCTGTGTCATGTCACGAGTGTTCAGGCTGGTTGTAAAGAAGTCAGGGAATCTCAAGCGTTCACATGAGGTAGTATGACGGGTACTGTGGGAGGAACCGTCAGTTCACTCAGTTTTGGGTCAGTTCTCACTAATTTTCCTGCCATTACTACTCTGATTATTACTACTCTGAGTTCGTTCCTGGTTACTTTAGGCCTTTAGGCATGCTCTGTTCGCGAGACCGAAAGAAGCCTAGGATCTGGGTGGAAGATGTTGAGGGGCGTGCCTTTCAACCTCCTTTGATTGGAACTTGTTGTGATCGGTGAAATGGCCTGACTTAACAAGAGTGCAGTACATTCCAAGTCCGGATGTAACCAACAGTAGAGAGAATTAATACTCAGAACAAAAGGTTACAAGTCCAGAAACAGCAGGACAGTACAACACCAATATCCACTTGCATGGGTAATCTCGACATATCTGGATCTGATGGTCCACTCCTCCCCCCAAGATCCAGCATGGGGCGGCAAACAACAGTTCTTAGGCAACCGCGAAACATAGTCACAAACATCCTCAATCACTGTCCTGAGCAACGGGACAACGTTTCACAACACTATTCCTTGACAGTACAGTGGAGCGCGTCGGTACGCACTTGAAGCTTATTGATTCAATCCCAGCCTAGGTTGAACACATGCATATAAATCGAGGCGTGCTGATGCCACGATTCACCGAAGCAGGAGTCGACGTTATATCGCCCCAAATTCAATGTAGATTGCAATATGCCAAACTCCAGGCTATGAAAATCATGCCAACATGGTAACCGTTGGTGTGGCAGGTGCCACAGCATCAAGGACTATGCATGGCCGTGTCTGATCAGATACGAAAGTTGCAGTCGTGACTAAAGCTGTTACTTTCCCATCATGGGATGCGTTTCAACGGTAATGGCCTCTGGAAAGTTAAGTTAAAGTTAAACTGGTCACGAAGATACTACAGGCAGTGTTGGCTGTGATGTCAGCATTGTTTATCCTAGTTGTCCTACCTACCTGGGCAAGTGTGAGTCAGTGTTGTTTCGTGATGCCGAGAGAGCGAAGAGTAGGAAGCATGTCT
>JAUMHD010002861.1:0-15737 GCA_032359135.1 Ulvella scutata
TCCACCACTTCACTCGAATGGCACAACAGCACCATCACGAAAGTCTTTCCCAGCACTCTTAGCCAAACTGCGATAATCACGACGAAACGCAATGCCACGACCACGAGCCAGGGCACAACTCAGATACTGCCTACTGAGCTGTTCAGACCAGTATGTGTGTGCATGTGAATCCTGCCACGACTTTTTATTTGCGGGCTGCATACACGCCGCTTGTCGTTTTAAAGCAGTCAACTTTGCATATACTACTGCTGAAGATGGCGAGTGGCGTGCTTTTTTTTAAAACGATAATGTCCACTTTTATGTGCACACTCTGGGATGGTGTTGTACCAGGTGCGCGCATGCAGGTGCAAGAAACTTCGAAACCGAACGAAAACGGGGCCCACACGAAAGCACTACACATCGTGACGAAACTAGCGCGTAGTGTGCCAAGATGGACTGGTCGAATTTAAACAGCATGCAGTCCGTTTCGGGCAGGACCAGGATCGTCACAAAATGTGTCGTCGTCACAACTCTTGTACACATGAAGAAACCAGAAGGAAATAGCAAGAATACAACAACCTTACTCCCGCTAATGACGAAGATCTCGGTGAATTTTGAGGCTAGTTGTATGCATGTGGTGCTTGCACTTCGTCCTCAACACGTGTTGTCCAAGATCGACCAGCCTACTGCCTATTGGCTGAAACGGAATACGTGTGCATCCCACAAGTAGATCCTCACCGACAGCCTGAAGATGACTTTATTCACTCAATGACCAGTCCATGGATTCCCGGGCCTGATAGACTGAGCACAGAGCAATCTAATGGAAGCGGGCGCGAACGACAAGGACGCAAGCGCAGCGCAGGCTCAAGCGCATCCAGCATTTCAAAGTGTTGCTGATGAGCTCAGGTATGCATTTCAGTTTCGTGCTTATCAACCCACCTACATGGTGTACTGCCGGAGCAGTTTCCAGCCCTGATCCAGGCATAGTCGAAGCTAATGAAAAAGTGAGCATTTTATCGGGCGCCGATGCAACAAGGAGTCGTTTCTTTTCCAGAATGGTTGCTGAGTCTCCTTACGTGTGGTTGTTGGTTCGTAGCCTTTCGGTTGTGGCCACAACACTGGAGTTCGGTGTAAAGGTTCGATGTCCATAGAAAGCTCTCGGGAAAGACAAATGGTAGCGACATGTAACGTTTTTTAACGTCGCATTGTATAATTATCAAAGACAATGTATATATATACACGCTATATACGTACGTATTGCCTTAGTAGAGCTGTTAATACGTGCTGCCAGTATCTGCCAGTGGATAACATCGAGGGGACCGGAAAGGAGGTCGTACAGAAAGACAGGGCAGAACGATTGTATCAACATATACGTGTACAAAGCCTTGCAAGCCTGACCATGCAAAGAAATCAAGAAAATAGATTGTGTCACTAGTGCACTTGGCATAGGAATAGAGAAGTAAGTAAGAAAATGCCAAACGTAAATTATCCGGCGATACTCATTCTGAGATGTATTTCTGAGAAAATGTATCTGTATCTCTGAGGAAGGGCGTATTTTCTTATAGTTTGAACAGAAATCTACCTGCTATTCGAATATCAAGCCCCATTTTCGTTGATTTCAGTTGCCATGCGTACTCAAGTATGTGCATCTGGCCGGATGCACATGGAACTGCAGTGCTATCATAGTCACTATTCCAGTTCTTATCAAGCGACAGTGTAAATTTCCCTGCCTCACTCGTTCATCAGAAATGCTCTCGTCGGAAAGCATAAGCCTCGCAATTTCAAGTGTGGAACTTTACGAGTGACGAGGGATGCACTGTAACAACACCGAGCATTTGTTGGGTACCTAGGTACCACTTCAACATTCAGCGTGCTCGAAAATAGTGCTACTACGGTATGGCAGAGGACTCGGACTGCTTGTGCTGGTACAGGGTGAGTAGCTTGCTGTATAAGCATATACTGCCACCAGCTAAATGTGATGTTTTCTTATATTGTTCAGGCTCATAAACAATAATGATCAAGGTTTTTTGGGGGCAGGCTTTCGTCTATGGGTCTTGCAGTGGCAAAGCCATGCATGTCAATGCCACTGAGTGACAGGCTTCTAGACCCTGTCTTGCATCCAGTCTGTAGCATGCCTTTCTGTCTTGCCAGAGATCATCAGTATGCCAAGAGAGTGTTCTGCCCATTTCATAAAGCAAGTGATTTCCGTGCTACTTTCAGGGTGCTACTTTCACCGTCCTTCTGCTGACAGCAACACGTATATCGCATGCTGCAGGACCGATGCGCTGAAAGCCCGGAAAGCGTCCTTACTATCAACTGTAGACGAGACAGGGCAGCCTAAGCTCTTCGGTCTCCTCAGCACGAGACCTTGGCATTTGAAGCGAACATCTCCTTTTCTCGCCCTACATTTGGGATCTATTGGCTTATTGGCACTATTGCTTCTTACGTACTCCATTCTAGCTGCGTATCCAATTCGCCGCTTCGCACAACTCTACCGTGATGCCCAAGACATACCTTATCGGGTTTTCACCGGAAAGGATGCTTATGAGAAGTACATCGTAGATGCGAGGTCCATCTTCAATGTAGAGGGTGGTGATGCCTTGGGGAATGCACAGAAACCTGACGGAATCGAGCAGGAATGTCCGATAGATCTGGACAGATCCAGCTTCTCGGTACGTTCCTCACAATAATCCTTCACACTAGTATGCGATTAGTATTGGTGAGAAAGCATCGGGGTACAGGTGCTTCAATGGTATAGATCCGATCCCAGCTAGCTAAAACATATGTGCTTAGCGAAGCCAGGAGGTTGCCCCGGTGTTCATTACATCTCTATCGTTGGAGTCGTTCTAGAGCGCCTCGGTTGACCAGGGCATATACATGCAATGAGAAACCATAATTCAACGTACATGGACGAAAGCACGTTTTGAGTAGGTGTACGGGTGCAATGACAGATCACACCAGGGGCACATGAAGATATATGATCGTGATCATGACCTGTACAGAAATGTATGATACCCGCAGCTGGTTGCATATATTAATGCTGCCTGTGGAAGCTATCCAAATCTGCAAATCCGTGTTATACTTCTGGCACAGTACACTGTCAATAGCTCAATCTGTAGAATTAGGTACTTCCATGTGCACCGGATGACCAGGATAGGCATTCGTGCGCCCAGGCGATTTTCAATGAGGAAGAAACGAAGGGATAATGCGTGTTGATACGCAGGATACGCGTTTTCCGGTGTCTATGTCGCTTGGGAGTTCCTGTTCCTACCCTGGACTGAAGCGCAAGCTGGATTGCGGAGAGTGGTGCATTGGAAGAACGGTGCAAGAATCAGTCGAAGATGTATGTGCGCTGAAGCCCTGCCCCTCCGGGCTTGGTGTGATTTCCCACACTCGAGATCTCGTGACTTATTTTCTCAGTCACAATTCACGAGTATGTAACAGAGTTTGAATTTGTACGATTGTTTCTTCGGAACACAGTGGGGCTATTGCACGCCGTAGATTCTATGCCATGTCAACATGCTAAGTATTACGAATTGTATATTACTGTCGCCGGCACGCAGTACTAGATTCCTACCTCTGAGAACCCTGTGGTAATTTACAGACTTGGATGGCGTGGACAGTGACTGCTGCGAGTTTGCGGAAAGGTGTGCATATATATGAACAAAGTTTTTTTTGGCATGCGTAACGCACGTTCAACATGTCACGATACCGTTGTGATACCATGAGAGGGACACGTTGATATCAGGTGTTCTGTGGCTTTCCTAGTCAGTTCTTGGTTGCTGAATTCTAGTACGATCATTAAAACGTATGCAAAAATGCATGCTTCTGTTTTGGCTCGTGACGCCAATTGCGATGTTGAGAGCATATTGTGTTTGCTCCGCTCACTTCTGTGTTCTTACCAGTTCTCATTGTGCCTTTGCGGGGTACACGGGGGGAGGAGGGAACGAACATTACCGATTCTGGCCTCCAGGAGCACCGCCGAAAATGATGATCCCTGGATATACATGCTTATTTGGTCCGTTGGAGGGACCGTGCTGCTACTGGGGTGGAACGTTGCACTGCAATATCTTCAGTTTGAGTTGTCCGAGGCTGCTAACCGCAGTGGCATAAACGTTTCTCAGTACGGCGTGATGCTTTCGAACTGCGGTCAAGTTGAATGTGACGAGAAACGTTTGGAGGAATTCGGGAGACAGTACGGCGACGTCGTCAGCACCTTCTACGTTAGAACGTTTGGACCGCTTCTGAGAAAAAACAGAGAGGTAACGATACAAGTATCAAATTGTGTGCTGATATGTGTGCAGCCGTGCCCTCAACTGTTTCCTGTTATGATTCAATGGAGTAATGATCTTACAAAGAACAGGTGTATGAAATCTGCCAATGGAATGACTGCGGCATACATGACCAGCGCATACATCCTTTCAGGCCACTTCCAATCTGTCTTTTCAATGCTAAGGGACACTTCCATGATCTCTTCGACATCATACACGATAGCCAAACTAAAGAAACAAGGAAAGAAAGAAGTTATTGGTGACTAAGCTAGACAGAAGTGGATGGCCATTAATGTTGGTCTTCACAGTCTTTTGGAAACTGCAGATGGAAGAAGCTCGGCTTCTGCTAAGAGAGTTGCAGTATCTAAGCCAAGAGTCCAACGACGGTTCGTTGGGAGCCGGCATCGATATCGCTTTCAAAAGTCGCTTCAGTTCGTTCAAGGGAAGAATACTGCTCTTTATGTACAAATTTTACTTGTGCGGCTTCAGGTCCATTGAGGCCAAAATCGACGCTCTGGAAGCGCAGCTGCACGTGTTGGACGGAGAAGTACAGGAGATCAGCAAACAGCCACCCGAATCGACAGGTCTTGCAATTATCATTTTCAACCTCGTGCCGGTGCGCCCAGGTTTACTGCAAAAGCTGACGTATTATGCTTCATCCTTGGTTTTCTGTTCTGTAGTTTTGATAGTTCTCCTCTCTTGCACTCACCGTGTTTTCGAACTCAGCGAGAAAGTCGTCAATGGCCAACCGAGCGGTAACCAGACCCGGAAATTTCGCTGCTACTGTACCAAATACCGGGACACGTTCACGACTTGAATCTATGTCCTCAAGAAGTGTTACTATGTAGTCGTGTCGGTCTGTGTTTTTAGTAGTCTTTCAATGTCATGACATTCGACCATGCTTGATCAAGCATGGTGCCGTCACGGCACTGCCGTGCACGTGCATGCCAGCAGGAAAACGATGGCATCCCAGCAGGGATGCTGCCCGGCGCCTTATAGGCAGCAAAAGGCCGTGGGCAAGGATTTGAATGTGGAGGTGGAATGACTACGTGAAACATTTCCACATATGTGCACAGGTATACGTACCGAAAATGCCTTCAAAGTATCTCGATTGGCACCCTACATATACCGCTTCAACATGAACGGTAACCGTTCACGGCGGTCATGGTCTTGAGACATACACCCAAAGATCACAAATGCAGAACGAAACATGCCACGCAACTGTAGCAGACCTGGCGTCTGGCGTGTAAACAGCGACCTGTACTTCGGATTGGGTTCTGAGATACGATCCTGGAGGGTGAATAGAAACGCGCAGAAGGTCCATGTAATGCGGGATGTTGTATATATGCGAACGCGTGGCAACGTGTATCAGAAGGTCTGTGGAAGGCGGAATGCGCTCTACGCCGGGCAAACAGTTGTTGCGCCCTTTCTTCCATCTGCACCCTGCTTCCGCAGCACTGTCGACAGCAGAGATATCTACGGAAAACTGTTTCATCTGGAGCTATCAAGTGACGTGGACGCAGGGTGAAAATGGTCTTCCCGTTGTCATATGCATGGGTCATCGCTGGGTTTGCATCGAGACCAATCGGGACCGACCAGTGTTGTAAAACCCGTCGGAAACCCCGGGCTAAATTTTAGAAAGTATTTTTTGTCGGGGTAAAAACGAGGTATGGGGCCCGGACACTCTGGGCAAGTTTGTTTTTGCGTTTCCCGGATCAAGAAGTTTAATTTGCCCTTGCGTCATTTACGTTCACGCGGGACAAGTAGATCAGGTGAGCTGGCAAGGGTTTGCTGCAACACTGACTGGCTGTTTCACCATAGCCTCCCGGGCACACTGAACTGGATAATTCCGGAACAGATGTGCTTCAGCTGGGAGAACATGGGAAACAGCCATAGATTCTGTGGAAGCTGTGAACAGTTCAGAATTCGGCATGAATTCGAATCTACCACAAGTCATGATGGTGTACCAGAAATATTGCAAGGATACACCAACGCAGCGAAGCTCGTAAAGTTACCCTACAGCCAAGAAAAAATAATCCAAGTCAATGTCGCAGAGAATCTGTGTATCCACAGAATTCACGTTCACGCGGGAAATATTCGGGACACGGAACAACCTGCCCTGACTGTCAGGGAAGGACGTGAAACAGCCCCGAACATTCAGGACTGGAAATGCATGCCAGCCCGGAGGTTCGGGAAAAACTATGAAGGTTGGCCGGACACTCCGGGGAAAGTCGAGTTATTTTGTACAATACTGTCTGGGTCCCGAGTGTTTCCGGGGCACCATCCGATTTGCTTTACCAACCGTGTTCCGCAAGTCATGTATTGACGGTGCAAATGATGTATATGGCATACGCTCGCTTACATGTTGCACGACAGCACCAATCACCCCATGCTCCATACTGACCACATCCATCCCGGGACGCGTCTCCTGCAGTCAATAGATGTGTACGTTTCATTCGATTCTCGAAGGCTGGAAATTTCTGAAGGGTAAGGAGAGATGCTCTGGAGAGGTCGTATCGCCGTATGGCCGCGAAAGTTCTTGAGTTTGAAATCATGTGCGAAGCATCCGTAACATCCAATTTATAAATATGCACGATTTTGTAGAATCGCTTCGCTAGTACTGGAACTGCCTCTTCACAGCAAGTGTGCGACTTCGCTTTGCAACTACACACAATGGTCTGCACGAAGCGAAAGACCACTTCCGCTGTTCATCTGTTGAAAATGGCAACACTTGAATGTATGCTATAGTACACACATGGCACCAGAGGTACCTACCTCTGGTGCCATGTGTGTACTCGTCTAAAGTCTTCGAAGAAGGCCAAGAAGCTGGTGCACGGACGAACAGCTGTTGCTGCTATGCAGCAGAGGCAGATCAGCTTTCAAACCGACCCCCGCCCACTGCAGCTGGATTGAAAACAACCATGCGCCAGCGTCCACAGGGGGCCCTGGGGGCGGCGACAGCGCACGGCCCCCGAGTTGCTTTCCGTAAGGTTGGACCTGAATTTTTTTCTTGTGCCTTCCGGCGCAATCATCGGCGACCGGTAGGGTGGCCTTGGGCCCTGGTCCTGGCCACACGAAAACCACAATTAGCTGGCACAACATCTGCCACATGTACACCTGGTAATGAACTCAGGTGGACATGATGTGGACCACAACTGTCTTATGTGACGCGTGCAATTGCACATGCGAAACAAAGAAACAAGCCCTCCTCGCATACAACATAATTATGTAATTGAGCATGCGCAGACAACGTGCTTCGAATGAACTGGTATCCATGGACATGTCCAGACAACCTCGCCTTGAAACGGTTTCACATCAGAACAGCCACCGTATTTGAAGAGGAACGCCATTCTTTGCAGTATATATTATTCAGCGTATACGGTAAGGCGTTTACAGCGTTTTCTGTACCGTACGACCGAAAGGACGCCAGTAACTCTAGTTGTCCCTGAATGGTCGTTGCGTTGAGTTCACCGTCACATAAAATCTTACCATGTAAAATTCCGGGTGCAGAGTGCTGCAAACATGTTGCATGACCAAAATGAACGGAACAAGCTTGCGCACTTACTAATTCCGCCCTCCATCGGTCATGGCTTCAACATTATGACACGAGGGTTCTTCTCCTTGGCTCGAAGAATCAACCTGCTGAAACGGGATAGAGAAGGAGGTCAGGAGGTCAGCGTGGACCGATATGTTGCTGTGACTAGAGCACCACATCCCAGTGACATATGGTGGGAAAACACATGTACTGGTGGTAAAGTGGTGTTGATGCGACGTGCTGTGGCGTGGACGATCTATCTGGGCCTACTGGGTATGAGTTTGCTGGTGATGACTTTCCTAACAAGCAAAACCGTGGGTACCGTCATTTCAGATGCTGACAAAAAGCTGAACCAGGTGTGGCAAGGGCTTCACATGGCCATCCAAGACAAGTGTTGAAGTTCACTGACAGATATTCGTCAAACAATTTGATATGACTATACTACCACAATACGCGCTTTGCCGGTTTTTGCAGCCCACAGGAGAGAGGGAAGTTGATAGCTTTTAACAATGTGTCACCCTTCTGATGTTCATGCGCGTGGACGCTAGGTTTTGCATTGTCCAGACCTTCTGCATTAGCCAGACGGTTGCGGTGTGATCCGAAAAAGGTGATACATCTGATTGAACATGTCACGATGCCAAACAGCCAAACACAGCTCCTGGTGGCAGGGACCCATATTTGTTGCTTGAAGGGGCCAGGGCCACCCCCCGCCCTCTCTCCCCGCCCCCCCTCCCCCCTCCTCGCGGCCTGAACAAAAAATGCTTCCTTGTTTTTGATTTCCTCAGTACTATTCCTGCTGCAGCTGGAGGCTGAAACGACGACGCAGAAGCTACGGAATGGGGATTATACTTGGACATTTCTCAAAGTGGTTGTGAACAACGCCTTCAGTCTGCTTGGAAGCTGGCTCATGCAGATCCTTGCAGACAGGTCACAGTTTATGACTCGTACTCAGCAGGTTGCCACTGAGGCGTTCCAGCAAGCCCTGTTTCAAATCATCAACTTCTTTGTGGTGCCTGTCATTGCTCACTCGGTGGACATCTTTGGATTCTTGGCGAACACGGGTGAGAGCATGCAAACTATGTGGTACGTATACATCATGCTACTAAGGCGCAGCAGCGGACAACACAGAAAGTTGGGCAGTCATAAATGCTCGCTGCAGCAGTCAACAAGCAAGTTCAGTTCATGTTTTACTTCTTGAAGTTGCCATTGCTTGTCATTCTGCGTATGCTTAGCGGAGAGAACATTTACTCCGCTAACGCACAGTGTTTCTTTAATGAAACACTGTGGTATGTTCCTCTCGTATTTATCTGCATGATGGTGTATGTATGATAATAACATTGCCAGCCTGTTCTGACGTTGGGCTCCACTCTGCGTATGTATGCAACTTGAAGGCAACACCAGATTTTCAGGTACACAGACAGAGGCTTGGTGGAGTACGCATTCTGGCTTCAACTGTTCAACATTTTTGTTCCGCCCCTAATATTCGTATTCATGCCGGATGAGGTGCTTAATTTGCACGTCTTCAGCAAAGCAGCGTGCACTCAGAAGTACATGGACCGTTTCACTCAACCACTACCCTTCCAAACAGCGTACAGACTGGGTGAAGCAATCACGACAGTTGGTATCTCAGTTCTGTACGCGCCTATTTTCCCACTGTCTCCAATCATTGGCCTGGTGGCCCTCCTGGTTCAGTACGTTGCAGACCAGTACATCATTCTGAGACACAGTGCAAAGCCTAGAGCTTACCAGGTGGAAGCCCTCACAGCCGCAAACTATCTTCTCCGAGCGCTGCCACTGGTTCAGACAGTATTATGTTGGCGTCTGTACTTCCGGTATGGAATAGAAAGGAGCTCACATGAATGGTCCGACTTGGCGGGGTGGGCAGGTGTCATTGTGTGGTGCATGCTCACGGCCATCCCCGTGATCAACTTCTTGAAGAAAAGGGAGTATGCAAAGCTGCCACTGCAGCCTAGGCCAAAGTGTGATCCCAACTCATATATCCAGACTATGAAATGCAGCCGTGGATGATCGGTGGTGTTGTTCTATTGGAGAACAGCGATGTTTAGGTGGAGTGTTCTTCCGGCTGAACTGCCTTTTCACATCAGCCCATAGAAAAGGGCCCAAATGCGCCCGGCGTCCTCAATCGACTCCCACTTCCCCAATATGTACAGGTATTAATGTGAAGCATCTTGCATACATCGATGCTGCTTTACATCGTTGCTGTCTGGTGGCTGTTGCGGAAACACTCCATGTTCCTCTGTAGCGCAAGGATCGTAGCAATGAACGAATAGCATCAGCTTGAGTTGCAACAACAAACGGTGTATCGAGTCCCACTCGAGACTGCTTGCCTGACCGTTTATATGCTGATGTGCTGCGGCACGGATGCATAGAATTATGATGCTCAAATTGCCAATCAAGTTAAGAAGTGTACCCATATGCAGATTGCTTTCCTGGGCAAAACAGCCTGGCGAGAAAGCCGCTACGTGGGTCAGTGACACCTATCTTCCAGTTTCTGCAGCCGAAAGAAAGGGAGCTCGGGGCTTATGGCTCAATCACGATTCTTACTTACCGGACGTGCCGTCCCTCGATCCTGAGATATTTACTTCTCGAATCAAGACCTTCTTCCGCTATCACACGCCCCCGCTTCCGAAGTTTGAAAGGGGAGCTGCGGGTCAGCTCAACAAGGTGAAGTCCAGACAGTCGAGGCATTATGCAGGCGGAGTGTTTGTTCCTGAGCCATCGATGGTCTCTTCAGAGCCTAGGCAGGGGGGGCAGCCTGCGCCAGTGACAAACTTTCCATTAGTATGAGTGGATCCAGGAATCCGCAAGGTAGTGTCCATAACTGCACCAGTAATCTTGCTGTAAGCCCCAGGTGGAAACAAGCACTCACGGACTTGCCAGACACACCTAAGAATTTCAAGCGTGCCAACCTGTTCCGAAGACTCTGTCCCGACCAGTGTGCCATAGGAAGCCTTTTCCAGCTATGACGGTGACGGGCTTCTCACGCCGTCAGCCTTGCCTGGCAGTGTTATGTAGAACGCATGTAGCTACATGTACACGCCAGGCCGGGTCACCACCGGAAAAAAACTATTCTTAGGAATTCTCCCACCTCAATCGTAGCGAGAGGTCGAGCAAGCTGGGCTGGCAGTGCGGAGCGGCGCAGCCTTGGCCATGCAGAAGAGAGGTGCCTGCCCGGCGTACCCGCTATGCGTGAGCACAGCTAGCAGCCCAGGGAGAGGAGGGTTGAACTTTTCACCGAGGAGCAGTTGTCTTGGGTTGGGATATGTCTTGAGGATCGTTTGCCGGCAGAGAACCCCCTGCGTGACGTGAATATAGCATACATATTCACGTAACCCCATACAGTGGGGTTTAATAGGTTTCGGCGAGGATTACGTGATGACCAAAACGACCAAACCTTCAGTAAAAAATATCCGGCAGGGCCCTGACCCTATAAATCATGCGCTAGCGCCGCCCCCAGGGCCCGCTGGGGACGCTGGCGCATGGGTTTTGTTATTCATGGGCGCGCGGGACGGTCTAAAAGCTGCACAGGACCAACAGCTGTTCATGCACCAGCTTTTTGGCCTTCTTTGAACACTTTAGACGAGTACGCACATGGCACCAGAGGTATCATACGTTCAGTTGTTGCCATTTTGCACACATGAAATGCGGAAACTTGTGGTCTTCGATTTCGCTTCGTGAAGACCATTGTGTGCACTTGCATAGCCAATTGGCTGCAAGTGTGTGACACACACTTTCAGGCAAGGGGCCGTCCTAGTCCTAGCGAAGTGATTCCACATATCGTGCATATTTGCAGACTGGATCCTTCGGATGCTTCGCACATGACTTCGAACTCAAGAACTTTCGCGGCGATCTGCTCGTGCATCTTTTCCGAACCGCATCATGTGCAACACCACGAGGCTGCCAACACTGCATACTCGTATTGGCTAGAATAGCTTGACATACGTGCGTAGTGTTTGTTCGTACACGCTGCTTGGAAGCCCTGGTAGGCCGACGATGTGTCCGTTGGTAGGAGAACAGTTCGTGCAATTGTGTTCCGCCGAGCACAGCTTTGGATCCATTTTCACGCCACAGTGTTCAACATGATATAGTAACTGTGTAACGGGGCACTGCATGCAGCCTATTCCTTACACTTCAGAACTTTCCATCATTCGAGCATCGAGTGTATGCACATGTATGCCATATACATCGTTTGCACCCTTCCATACATGACTTGCGGAACATGGTTGGTAAAGTAAATCGGTTGGTGCCCCGGCAATACTCGGAACCCAGAGGTCGTCGGTTCGATCCCTCTGGTATGCACTCTCCTATGGAGGTTGCGATCAGGCGATGCATCGGACAGGGGAATGGTTTGGCTACCGAACCCTCAATCGCTATGGTACGATGAAGATGTAGTGCGCGGCTAAGGGTATTCCTCCATCGGTGTTCGGTTGGCAAGCCTAAGTGGGAAGCAAGTCATACGGATCGTAGCCTCCTTCGGGGGGTAATCCACCTGCTCTGCGGCATTTCAGTCCGGGGGGGAAGGGGCAAGAAGGGGGTTTTGTCTCACGGAACCTCCTCCTAGGCACCACATCCCCAGCTTCATACGATTATTTCCGCTTCAATACAGCAACAATACAGCAACGACAGCAACAACAGCTCACACTGGAGACCACGTCTCCTTTTTTTGTGCCCCTGTCCACTGTGTATCGGCGCTACCGGTGTCCGGCGTCTGCCTTGCGGCCAGGGCCTCTGGCAAACTTTTGCCTGCGCAGAGATGTGCTGCCGGGGGGACGTTTTGGGCAGGGATATTGCCAAAACCCCGCGAAAAAGAAATTAGGGCTGCAGTCAAAGCTGCAGCTGACTTTTGTTATACACAGCTGTACGCCTTTCCTCGAACATGAAGTCTCTAAACAGGAAAGAATAATTTTGGCGCCAAATGAGCCGCACTATCTGTTGCGGGTAATCCACGGCACTGAGTTCTGCAGCTAAAGGCTGCCCAGTTCTGACTAGGGCTCTAAATTAGCCGGTTAGGATTGATAAGCGAAAAATTAGGATTCATTTTCACCCTCTTAATCAATGGCTAATCGACATTTTGGGATTTAATCAATTTCTGGTTAGTCCTAACTAATGACATTGATTATGATTAGTTCTAATCCCAATCAACTGTTCGCCTATTTGTTAATCAATTATTCATGCAATTTCGAGGAAACAGACTGGTGCAATGTTGTCATTCCAGTTGACAAAAAGGACTGCTCACTCGACAATATAGCAACAACAGTCGCGCTCTTGCATCATCCTGCTAGATCGGCTGTGCAGGCACCTTCAGTTTCACACCACTTTGAGGTTCACGTACAATACGGGGCCCTTTGAGGGCGTTTTGGACCAGACAAACTGATTGGGCGACTGAGGCAACCTGCAACCTGCCATGCATACCCTTTTGCCATTTTTCTGGGGAATGTTGTTTTTCCTGCAGATTCGGCAGTTTGATCCCTCAATTTGGTGGTTTTTGTGTTTTCCCACCAGATGGAATCCCTGGCCCTTGAGACATACAGGTATTGTCACATAGGTGCCCCGAGGCCCATTAAGTATCCCCAAAATGACCAAAACATAAGGGAATTGTTCTGTCTCGGGGTATCGGACCTGTAAGGGTCGTTATTAATTAATAATCAACCTGTAATCAATGCGAAAACGACACACTCAGGTATTGATTAGGACCACTTATTAACCTGTCATCATTGTTGTTGGACCATTCCTAATGAAAGATTGATTAACGCCTAACTAATCAATGGCTAACCGACCTCCTAGACATCCTAATTAAGAGCCCTAGTTCTGACGCCTACACGACCGATGTGAACTTCACAAGATGTTGAACAACGTGAATACTATGCTGCACGAACATGAATTTCTGCACAATTAGGGCTGTACATGACCCGATATTTGATATATCGGCGATATATCGTATCGCCGATATACCGGACCGATATTTTGTGCAGCACAATGCATACTATGTGTCTTTCATTATAAGTCACGACTTCAAGGTTTTATGATCCATGGAACTTGAATACAGACGTTGTTGTATGCACTCAGGCACGTATCCGTGAGGATGTCGAGATATCGATGGAGATCTTGTTATATCGAGAATTAGTACATTTCCATCCATATGTACTTCTTACTCTGATTGTGTGCGTTTGCACCAGATAGGCGTTGTTCAGGTCGTGGCAACAGTATTGTATGGCGGCGGAGCCGCAGTGCCGCACCAGTTCACCTGTTGAACCCGCTTTCACCCCCCTTATGCAAGAATGCACCCGGTCTACCTTCCACTGGGTGACACGCACGCAGCGGGGCTCGAACCTGTGATGTATATGTTGGGACCGGAGGTACGCTGAACGTTCGCATGACCTTCGCGCAAGGTCCGCACCAACCAATATATGTTGCTATGCACGCGCGTACCAAGTGGTGCACGTCTACCGGTTCAGAATATATATGTAAGATATGTATATATGCTTTAGTGGCAATTACGTGAACAGTCGCGCAGCGTACACTGTAGTGTACGCTTGCGTTCTCAACATCATCAATGCACGAAAACGAAACACACACATGAACAACTACCCAGCAATGTGTCTTGAACTTTGTGGCACGAGGTGTGCAGAGAAGACAGGTCCGCACTTCCGCAGTGCTCGTGCGAGCTCCTCTATCCCGAACCTGATGGTGGAAGTCGCCTAGGGGGAATCATCTGTGGCCGAAAGCCCTGTCGGACATGGGTTGCTTGAAAGTCTCCCGCCAAGAACTAGCGTTCCACTTTACACACCCGGATACGATAATAGTTCTGGCTTTGCTGACGTTTTTGGTCGTTTTGGCCATTACATGTTCCCCGGCGCCAGCGCTGGAGTTCTTGCGTAATCATCCCATTGAAAGTTCCACAAATTTCTACAGCTGTAGGTGTATGTATGTTCCTTGTTGATCAGGGGCTCATGAGCCCCTCCAATCTGTACCAGTCCTCTGGTAAATGTTCCATCAATCAGAGGATGGTCCCTGCCGTTACCCTGCATCTGAGAGTGTAAAGTTACAGGCATAACTCCATAGAATGGCTCATGTACCAGCAAATTATCTGAGAGTACATCGACAGGACTGGAGCACTAGATTAGGAAGAAACCAAAACGAAAGATTACGAAGAAGACAAGACAACTAGACAAGTATGCAAGCATGACCCAAGGACCTAGGAACACACAGCCAGCAGCAGCCTTTGAAGCGACGTTTTACAACCAAAACAATCAGCGCACAGTTACACTGCATCTGATTTCCGTCCAGAAGCATGCCTGACGCAATACCAGGGACCTGTTTCAATGCATTGGTTGCAGGTGCAGCACCATCTTCTAAATAGAACAAAGACGTCAACTACACGTATCTAGATTTTGATACCTATAGGTAGCTACACAACCTCAAGAACGCCGCAAAGAGCTGAAACCCAAAACCACAAACGGGCAGCGTGTAGAATGTAGTTACATCGACAGGCCGCAGAGAAGGCGTACCAAGCAGTAAGAAATGCTAATCAGCAAAAAACAACAGCTACTTGGGCATAACTACACATACATCACTCTACTTCAGCCGTCGGAATCAGCAGGCCAGGCATAAGTGCATGGCCACTGGCACCGGAATACAATTGCACCCCCAACCTATAGCTGAAGAGAGCGTGGTTACCCTTGCACAAAGCAACACTGAGTTCCCGGTGGGCGCTGGCAAGGCAAGTCCCAAAGCACACGTGACCGGTGCTGGAAGCTGCAGTGGCCAGCAGCCTGAGATACTCCACCCCTTGAGAGTCCAGGTAGCCCTACGATTCGATATCGAATCGATAGCAAAGGAACCTCTTACAAACCAGAAAGGTAGTAAATAGGCATGAACCCAAATAGCCAAAAGCAACTAACACAAAACATCCACCACTTCACTCGAATGGC
>JAUMHD010002872.1:0-15727 GCA_032359135.1 Ulvella scutata
ACACACACACACACACACACACACACACACACACACACACACACACACACACAGAGAGAGAGAGAGAGAGAGAGAGAGAGAGAGAGAGAGAGAGAGAGAGAGAGAGAGAGAGACCTATCATCACCTTATGGTTTCTAGTTTCTAACACACACAGGGAGAGAGAGACGTGTGCGCGGAACCGCTCTCTCTCTCTCTCTCTCTCTCTCTCTCGCGCGCTGTCTCGCATGCGTGCTCTTCTCTTGCTTGCATGTATGACATCTCAAGAGGGAGAGGCAGCAGTTGCACATGAACTGAGGCCTCACCGACAGCGTGCCGCGCAGTGGGCGTGTGCCGCGCGTGTGTGTTGCCATGCTGGAGGTGCAGCACAAGCTGCACTGCGTGTTGACCACAGAGGAGCAGGGCACACGAAACAAGTCGACACACATAGCAACGAACCCATACTCCTAAACGTACATTCGGGGCTGATAGAGACTATCAAGGTGATCCAACGCCAGAGACTAACAAGCTGAGACTCACAAACAGATTCAATGCTAGAGACTCACAAGCTGATTCAAGCTTGTGCGCACCTGGAGGTAGGGGGGCAGGAAGGGCCCGCGCACGGCGGCCGTGAGAAAGATGAAGTGCTTGAAGCGGCGCAAGCTTGTGCGCAGCTGCTGCAGCGCCCACCCTGCAGCACCGTATTCAAAGCACTCCTCCGCATGGAACACATACTCTGCATTGCTTGGCAGCTGCGGCAGATCCAGGCCCTGCATACGGTGCCCCACGCTTCATGTAGTGAGCGTACTACTGGATCTTTACAAACCGGAAAGGTAGTAAATAGGCATGAACCCAAATAGCCAAAATCAGCTAACACAAAACATCCACCACTTCACTCGAATGGCACAACAGCACCATCACGAAAGTCTTTCCCGGCACATTCTTTTCTTTTTGGTATGAAAAGGAAAGAAAAAATGGTATCTACTGAATCATTGCACCAGCTCATGTATTTTGTTGAGAATCACAGCCTGTCGTGGAGTCCCTTCATAGACAGATAGAGTACAAACCATGCAACAAGTTGGTTAAACACTCGGCAATCGATTCCCGTGAACTATGCCACAGCGCTCACCCCCCCCCCCCCCCCCCTGATGTGGAGGCGCCGTTGCAGTTGCCACTCCAAACTGTGAAATATGCGCTTATAAATGTGAGTACAGCAGCGCTTCCACACACGGCGCTGCAAACATACTCTATCAACAAGCAGTGGAACGGCAGGAACGGTGCTGGCTGTTGATGGCCGCCACTTTTTGACACTCAAACCAGCATGGTATCGTTCGGCATGGCAAGACATGGCGCCCACTTGCGAAGGCTTCACGACACTGGCGCATAGCCAGAACAGTGTGCATGGCATGGTCACAGGGAGCATGTTATGAAACCAAGGTCGCTGACCACAGAGACATGTGGCGCTACATGTCTCTGTGGTCAGTGACCTTGGTTTCATAACAGAGGAACAAGATGAGAACTCAGGAATTGCGAAGTTGAAACAGAAAGGCGCAGGGCAGCGATGCCTCAGTGCTCTACAGTTAGGAGTCCTGACCAGTGATCACCAGTGTCAATTAGTTACATCGAACAATCCTTAATACTTGGGGCTATTGTTTGGGTGTGTGCCCTAACAAATTAAGCGACATGGAGATAATCTGGAGTTGATGGAACCATTTTTCGGCTGTCATATAGAATGAATGATCCTGCCGGGCATATGCAGCAGTGGGGAGCGCACCGGAGAGTCTGGAGCGAGAGTGACCACGATGACGTGCTGGCAGCCGTCCCCTTCATAGATGGCGGTGCGGACATAGTAGCGGAGGTTTTCAATGTGCTGTGGGTCGCTGTTGGAGAAGATGTAGAGTACCAGCGTCTCTGAGCGACGGGCAACTGCTGTCGTGTCCAGCCACCACCCCCCCCTGTGCAGGGCCTTGCGGGCACTGCCTTGGGCCAGCGTCTGCACTCACACACGCTCGTCAGTTCAGCTACAGAGCTCAGGACCATGTAGATAGAAGTGATCACAGTTGCAGAGCCGGCTACGACGGCTTCAGTCGTGTCGAAACTCCGCGACATCATGCTGGGGCGGAGATGGACTGAAGAACTGGGTGGTGGACTAACGAAGACGGGAGAGCAGAGGCAAACTGAATCTAGAAACTGCATGCAGAGTCCACCTGCGTACGCTTTGTGGCTTCTGCTTGTGAACCTGCAAGTACACGTGTCACGCGAAGGCGCTTTCGCAGGGTGCCGGATGCAGCGTTTCGGGACGCAGCGATGTCGACAGTGCTCAGGGAAGAACCTCGGCAATCGCGCCACGAACTGAGACCACTGGTTGGCAGACACGCCCTTGGAGTCCCTTTCCACCCTTTTCGTGGTTCGTGACCACAACGCTCAGTGGTCTCCGCAGCGCTTTCCCGACTCTCATGGCACGCAGGACATGACCGGCGACGCGGCGAAGTCCTCTCGATGCGAGCACGGATGAGGAGACTCGGAACATCGGAACATGTCGTAATTACGAGTGGATAAAATCCTGCAGGAGTCAGAGGGTCAGAAGGCGCCGCACCGGCCACGCGATGCCTCGGAGCACGCTTAAATCTTGCGGAGCTTCGCCTGAGCGAAGAATGCTGGCACCAGAAGGCGTCGCCCACCATGCGGCCGTGAGCAGCAGACCTGATAGTACGAGGAGCGCTGCGAACGCGCAGCAGCATGCCCTAAACCAAGCCGTGTTAAGCCCCTTGCGGCGGCATCCCTTACCGTGCACGTGGCTGTTTCCCGCTTGCAAGCCCTCACGCGCATTGAACTGCAGCGTCAAGCTGTTGGAATGGGGTAGCGCTTCAGGAGCGCGGCAAGCTTTCACGGGCTTGCTTGTGTCGCCTGCTGACGAGGACGGCGCGTGCACGTGCCCTTGAACCGGCCGCAAACACACGCACGGAGCTGCAGAGGACTGAGGTAGCAGGCTTTCTGCTATGGGTTTGTTCACGCCCACGCGGCCGTGACGGATCGGCGGTGGTTCGCCGTTATCCATTGCTTGGGCACGGGTAAAAGGGTTGAGCACCGTGCATGCACGGTCACAGCAGCTCGCAGTGGCAGGCGGAGGGGCCACTCCGCGATGGGTTGATGAGATGTACAGCTACTTCAGTTACCTGCATACGGACCGGGCTGCGTTGTGTGTGCGGTTGTGGTTGCATCCTGGGCTCGCTGTTGTCAACACGAGCACCAAGACGACAGCTCCACAAACAGCGTAGCTGCTGTGTAAACAAACGGCACGAATGAAACATAAGTGCACAACATTCAGATGTCTCTACTCTTTATGACATTTACGTCAGAGCGTTCCAGAAGCCACAACAGAGTCCAACAGAGTCCACGGCGCTGGTTAACTGTGTTTTCGACACAGATGGACCTGCCGCTGATCCATACGTCCACACGGGGCCATTACAAAGCACTCAACCTGATGAATACTTAGAAGTGGGATTCGGGGCTTCACACGGAGCAGGACGGAGTGCTTTTGCGGACCTTACGCTTTGCAGCCACATCTTGTCACTCACCAGCCGCTCCGTTCGGGGCGGGACAGCACTAACGATGGACTATAATTCTAAAATTCAGTACTTAAGTGCTCTTTCACGATGGTTGGCACAGCAAACGATTCACTCTGGACCTGGTGGTTGAACTTCGAGGGCAGCTGGGAACCTAACGTTGGGAGGCCACGAACGCGAGCAAATGCTGGAGCTCTGTCGGTATACAGGGAGACGAACGCACTTGCAAACCACACAGAAAATATGAGTCGTCCAACACAAGGCGCAAAAAGGGGCACCAAA
The DNA here is from genome assembly GCA_032359135.1 of Ulvella scutata. Classification (NCBI taxonomy): domain Eukaryota; kingdom Viridiplantae; phylum Chlorophyta; class Ulvophyceae; order Ulvales; family Ulvellaceae; genus Ulvella; species Ulvella scutata. The sequence goes on from JAUMHD010002872.1 coordinate 3,825, forward strand.
CTTGCTTCAAATGTGCATGAAACCACACAGCCGCGCGCAGCAAGCAGAGACCTATTGCAACAGGTGTTGCAGCTGTTAGATATCCTGCATGATTGGGGGTTTCCGGCTTCCCTGCACGGCTCTACAACAACCAGTACGCTTGATCAAGTGGAGCTGCAGGAGCCGCGGATTCGTTTGAACGTCAAAGGATGCGGCTTATAACTAATTAGGTTTCGTGGAGGATTTCAATCTAGCCGTTGAAACACTGTTGCCTATGTCCTTGAGGGCTTGTCGACAGGCCTACACTCCTTGGTGCAACGATTCCATTATCAATGAGAAAAACGCACGAAAAACGGGTGCATGAGGGCACCTGCCTTAGCGGATATCATCGCAGTCAGGGTCAATTTTATCCCTATGAGGCATGCACCATGTGACCTTAGCTCATGGGCTTCATGCACAGTGTGAACGTCCTGCGCAGGCCTGCTTCAACCAACGAACAAATGAGGAGCTTGCAGATCTAGACTTGCTATTCGAGCCGTGCAGCTCGGGTTCTATTCTACAATTTTCAGCCTGGGAATGCATGTGGCTCCCCACGTCGGGGAGTGAACTCAACACCCTTTGTATGTTGAATTTGTGCTTCTGCCCTGGTCCCAAAAAGAAAACTGAGACGGAAGAGGGCCCTGGGAGCCAACGATCCTGAAAAAAGCACACCAGTGTTTCATTCAGACGTTAAAAACTCTGGTCCCGCTGTAGGGGGATTAGGACGGCTCTGGTCAAGCTGAAGGAAACGTTCCCCTGGGGCCAAAACATCGGGAAAAGCTCAACAGGTTAATTAAGAAACATCAAGGACCATTCCCGTTCGTGACCATGCCCGTTCGTGATGGCACTGTTGTGCGATTTGAGTGAAGTGGTGGTTCTTCTGCGTTGGTTGCTTTTGGATATTTGGGTCCATTCGTTTCCGGTCTGTAAGGAGATCACACAGCAAAGACGAATTGGAAGCCACACCAACCCGGAAGGAAAAGGACCTTGACCTTGGAATCACCAAGGATCACGCCAAGCCCGAAGGGAATGAGACTTGGTTCCTGAACAACCACAGGCGTAGTGTTGCGCCATGCAAGTGAATTGGGGCTTCTGTGCCTTAGTTGCTTCTGGGTTTCTACTTGTGGGGTTTATGGGTTTGTACAAGCCTCAAATGCGTGGAGTTGTGAACCGCAGTGTAGTGGCTCTGGGGGTTCAAAATCAACAGTAATTTGCCCAGGGTTCGCAGCATGCCATTGCTCGTTGTACTGGTTACGAGGGTTTCCCTCGTCCCAAAATGAATGAGTATACTGGGACAACGCCGTGCTCGTATACTCAATTTTAGCTCTACAGGAAAAAAGCTAATTGGGAAGCACGCCATACCCAAGAAGGGTTTCGGCCTCAGCACCCCCCAAGATGTGGGAAATTGACACACACCCACGGGCGACACGGTACCAGGGAGGCAAAGTCAAAGGCTGCAGAGAACTGCACACAATGTTGCACGCAAACACAGGCGCACTAACAGGGACCGCATCGTCAGCAACAACAGCACCAACAAGGAGGATGAAAGCTCAAATGACGGAGTACACCACAGCACAGACACCAGCCTCATTTCCTACAGGCACACAGGTGAATCAAGAACCCAAGGGACGCAATATTTTCCCGCAGAGATAGGGCCAAAGAGATTCACATCACGTGCCGCAGAGAGAGCACTCAACGCGCGCCCACAACCTCTTCGGGTCGGGGCAGCCCACTGGGAAAGGTTCACAGCTAAACAGAAGGTGCTGCACAAAACGCCAGCGCCTCTGCAACGCAGTGAACCCCATGCAACTAGCAGGCATGGGCAGTACTAGTCACACACAGCCCACAGTTCTTGCGATACCAGAGCCCATGCAGCGTCATGGAGGGCTTGAAGTCGCGAATGCAGATTTCCCCCCCCCAGGCCACTGCCGTTCGTGATGCCTGCTTCAACAACGTGCATCGGCAGCTGTCTGTTTGGATGTGTAAGCACATGTCTCGCATGCTTGAGCTCGCGGCGTCCGCTGGGCTGCGGTGTACCACCACTGGGGCCAGTTGGATCCCAGGGGCTTCCATGTCTTGTCTTAAGATTTACCAGTAGGCGCCTACTGGTCAATCCCCGGCCGGCGTGGCGGGGGCATTGCTGTGGCATAGCTTGTGTGGTGCTCACAGCTGTAGGTTCGTGTTTGTATGCATGGATTTCTTACTTTGGGCTGCTTTGCTTGGAACGGTATTGCATGGCCAGCTTTGCACTCTTCTGCGTACTTCGACATTGCTAGTTCTGGGTTTTCCCTGAAAAAAAAAGAATCAGGGATCACGCCAAAGGGAATGAGCCTCAGGGGCCTCATGAACCCTATTTTCTGGCCCGGACCCACTCAATGTAATCTGTCAAGAACGGCTTCTGCCTCATGATCATCACCTCGGACAAGATGTATAGAGACAGCATCAAAGCAATCCAGGTCTCACGCCGCAAGGAGACACGTGCCTCGAGACACTACACACGCTCACCCGCGAGAGCCAGCTTGAGCAATACAAAAACAGCTGTTGCTGTTGCGAACTGGTCACTACACTGATAATGATGTTGGGCCGGCTCAGTAATAGAGCTGCCTCTCGTCGTGCAGCCCCTCATGCATTGGCCATCATGTCATCCAGCCAGATCTGGCCAGAAAGGGAGGTCGCATGCATGCAGATGATGCTGGAATTTAAAATTGCTGCAAGTGATCACACATCGAACTATGTTGACAAGTGGCAAGAGGCCTACGGGTGGCGCTCGCGAGGACAGCCTCCAGGTGGAGCGAAGTTGTGTGCACGTCCCCTAGGACGCGTCCTTAAGCTTGGACTTCGCGCATCCATGGAAAATAAATAACACAGACAGCACGCTAATCTCCGAAAGAATACGAGCCTCGGTTTTCTTTTTGAATCCAACCTCCTGTGATGTTGGCAGCATGTGTGCTCGCGAGTATGGCGTACTCCACGACACACGGCAGCAAAGCACGTGCGTGCACGAACTTGTCGCCGCTACAGCTGAAAACCCGCCGGATTCTGTACATGTGCACCGTCCGACATTCCTGTCTATCATCTCGAACGTATATTTGTGCGTCGGTCACCTTCCTTTGCGTTTGCATCGGGCGGATCCAGATGCATCCATACATGGCAAGGTCGATGCGATGTTCGCATTGCGCAGCGCACTTCAAACACACAGAACCTTAAAGGTAGACAAGCTTGCATGTGCATTGCCTTTCCGTTCACAAGTATACACAAACAACGAGGATGTATCGGCAAGGTGGGTGTGATGGTATTGGATACTGTGGTTTGCACAGATGTGGCTTGTAGATGCGATGGTGCGCCAGGCTGCTGCCGAATAGCGGGCTTACTCTACAGACAGTAAACGAATTAATTACGAACTCGTATGACAAGGGGACATCAGAACACAGGCTGGGAAGAAAGGGCAGCAAGAAAACAGGCGATTTATGAGCATATTCGCTGCCTTTCCAACACACGCACTCGTGTAGGGCGGCTGAAGCTTCAGGAAGTGCACACGGAATACATTTACATCGGACAACGCTTGGCAGAGTACTGCAGCTGCAGAATACTGCTTCAGCAGCCAACACAAGCGTTACAGTGCTGAAGTACATCGAGTACCGGATCAGTTGTGGAATGCTGGAGAAGCGCTGTCAGCGCTCCCTGGCTGTATTACGGAACCTGGTGCGAAAAGAAGCCATGTGCAGCTGCACCACCCAACACCACCAACACAACGCCAGCAGCATCCCAGCCTCCCCCAGCAGGCCTCTCCACGACCACACACCGACTATCATGTGCAGAGATTGCAACGGAAGAACATCCAACAGCGAATAAAAGCAAATTCTTTCCACACAGATTGGTGTGCGAGCACCAACACATGAATGTTATGTATTGAACACATCTCTTTTATGTCTTTCCCACGCATCCCAGCATCCTTGGCACATCCAATGAAGCGTCAGATCATCTCAGCTTCTTTCTTCCATTCTTCGCATGGCCTTTTGAGCATGCGAAGAGAAAACGGACTACTGAATCTGCGCAAAAGTAGCAGGTTGCAATTTCTGAATATTTTTATGAAATCCGCAAGTACTAGCCTCCGCTAGACTGCGTGGGAGAGCAACAGAATCGCAAGAGCACTCATCACAGTTTGGTACTCTTGAGGATGCCATTGAGCTGCGCGTTGATGTCCTTCAGGGTGTCCAGCCTCTCCTTCCGGAAGGGCAGCCCCTTGGGAAGGGTCACAGTGTCAGGGCCCAGGGCCATACAGTAAGACTGGATGAGGGACTTGAACTCTGAGGCAGATGGCTGGTTCTCCGGGGGTTCCTGCATGCGACTCATCCTCATCAAACTTGACGATTCCATGCAACTGACGCTGGCTTCCTAGCCCTGCTGCTTTGCGAACGTGGTTGCACGATGTTAACAGACCATGGCTCTCAGTCAAGTGGTTGATGCATGCGCTTACTTCAGCATCGGGAGCATGCAGAAACAATTGCTGTCGCGCAGTGAAGGGGGGTCACTGTAGCAAGTTGTCACCTGTAGCCACCCCGTCGCAACATGCGGTGATGGACCACCAGACACAGCAACAAGGTCCAGAGAAGAGAGCAAGCGTTGCAGTCACACCGCCAGACAATTGCAGCTGCACCTGTTGCTGCGCTGCACTCTTCCCAGGCCGTAGAGCAATCAGAGGGAATCAGTAGTAAAGGGTGTAATAAACAGAGGGACTTAGTAGTAAAGGTTGTAGTAAACATACTACGAGAGGAGACGATGATGCACCCTAGCATCCAGGCAAGCGACCGAGGCAGCAGAAACAGGGACTGGAGGGAGGACAGAGGGTCTAAGATTGAAGCGGCGTACTTTGAGCTTGGAGCGGGCAGCTTGGGGCAGCAGAGGGCTCTTGCACACGGCCAGCAGGAACACGCGCGCCTGCGTGTAGCCTTCAGCATGCGCCGAGAGCTGCGCCAGGTCGTGCTGAAGAGTCTTGAGGTCCATGCGTGCGCGCTCAGTCTCTGCCTCGAGCACCTGCACCGGCACCAAGAGCATTTGAAGGTGTGTCAAGTATAGGGGAAAGAGTTTTGCTCCCCGCATCAAGCTGCACCTGGGGCATTTTTCTTTCATGCTAACTGAGTGGTGACAGCATGATGAAAAAGGCTTGATGAGTGTACCGTTCCTGATGCACAAGCACAACGGGGTATATCGCAAAGCAGTGGGCATCGCACGGCCCTGGTAGCCGCGAAGCTGTTCCACTGAGAACATTTCTCAATCTCAAGCACTAAATTGAGTGCTTGAGATTTAGAAATGTTTACACAGTTGATAAACACCAGGGGTTCAGAAGCTCTACTGACAATACTGTGCTGGGGGCTGGCAGTGTGGGGAGGAGGGCTGCACCGGGACGATGCTCTGAGCGGTGGGCCTCATCTGGGGGTCGTCCTGCAGGCACTCCATGATCACGTCCTTGATGCTGCCAAGCCGGCCTGCATCTCCTGCAGCCTGGGCACGCTCCCTCAGGCCAAACGCAGCCTCCTTGGGATTGCTGCCCGCCAACAGTACGCGCTCACCTGCATTGCACGTTCCTGCGTTGGATACGAAGCTGCAACTTGAGCGTGCTGTATGTTGCGTGTGGAAGCCTGGGCCCTTCACTTTACTTAATTGCCACGAACCACTCTCTGTGTTGCCCCACGGTGCTCCACCTCTCCACCTTCACGTACACTGAAGTACGCACCGACAGACAGACAGACAGAGGGAGAGGGCGAGAGAACACAGAGAGGGATAACACACAAACAGAGAAGCGAGAAAGAGACTAGTTGTGCGGACCGATGGTGCTCACTGTGGAGCTCACCATGTGGCCTGCCTTCCATCTCATTTCCTGGCCACCGCAAGCACGCAATTCAGCGGCAACTGACACAAAACTAGTTAGGTCCAGAACAGACGTCCATGAAACGGCCAAGCAGGGCTGCTCAAGTCTCAACACAGTTTCAACAGAGAGCCGGCTGTCTGTTGAAGAGGCAGTGGCTGAAGGGCCGCTGTCCAGGAGGCCGGGGGGCTGTACTATTGAGGGCAGCACCTGTTGACAACTCAAACGCGAGGGCTCCGATGGCCCACACATCCGCAGCCGCAGTGGTGAGGCAGGTGCGCGCCAGCTGCATGGCATTCCACACCTCGGGGGCGGTGTACTCGTTGGGCGGTGCCGGGGCATGCATGAGACCTGCACCACACACATGCATGGTGTTGGTGCATCATGACGGTGCTCGAAAATCAACAGACATGCTTGGTGATTGTTGTTGGTATGAACGTATTACAAGACACAAACCTGTGCACGCCTCGTGGTGCGGGATGACTAAGAAGTTGATCTGGTCCTTTCAACACATTTTGGGGGGCTTTTGGTAGCCAAGTAGACGTTCAATGGATGCACTTCACGCTAAGCCGTGAAACAGTGACTGTACTGGAGGATCAGGGGAAGGAAAACAGGAAGACAAAACCTCAAGGAATCAGACAGTTTTTGGCAACCTGAAATAGAGGCGGCGCAGCAGCGTACCAACCCTTGCGGCCCGGTCGATGTCTGTCAGTGACCAGGCATCCCGGTCAGGTATGTATAGAACATTCTCCGGCCGAAGCTTCCGATGCGCAAACCCAACCTCATGCATCAGCTCCACCAGCTCCGCCAGCTCAGCAATCACCGAGCAAGCCACAGGGTACGCACTGTCCCCGCCATCATTCTGCTCCACATAGTTCAGGTACGTGAGCAAGTTCACACCATACTCCAGCACAATGCATGGAGGCCATGTGTAGCCGCCGGGGCCGACACCCGGATCAGCAAGTGTGCGGATTTTGGGGACGCAAATGGGTGAAAGATCGCCGTTTGCGCGGAGAGCGCGCTCGCGGTCAAAGGTTGCGCGGGTGCGGTAAAACTTCACAGCAACTCTCGTCTTGTTCATGCGGTGCTGGAACTGCTGCACCACTGCGTCGCGGCCGATCTTTCTGCTTGCGGGGCCCAGCGCAACGTACACGTCCAAAAAGAACGTCTTCTCAGTGCAGAGCGCATCCAGGGCCTTCACCAAAGGCTGCAGAGGCACCGAGAGCGCAGTGTTGTTTGCGAGCCCCAGGGAGTCGTGCTTGTGGCCGATTGTAGTCGGAACATGCCTCATCTTTGGCTGCAGATCATCAGTTTTGCGCTTCTTGGACGGTGACAGCATCCCGATCAGGCCGCCAAACATGCCGGCGCTCTTGGGCTTCTGGAACGATGCAGCTGGGATGCCCGGGCTTGTTGATGAGCTGTGAAGCTTGCCATTCTTGCCGTTGTCGCTGTCTTGGCGACTCTTCCCAGCACCATCGGAAACCGCTGAGAATGAGGAGTTCTCGACCCAGGCGCGTCGGAAGGCTCCGTGGGTGCTGACGTCGCCTGACCTGTAGCCACGGTAGCGCCGCAAAGCGAGCACCACTGCAACAGCGGCGAGCGCCACCGCGACGAGCACTCCTATGACTGCTGCTGCTATCGCGGCCTTGCTGCGCCCACCAGGGTTTGTATTGGCCTGCCCGGCGGGGGTCTTGAAGAGATCCGTTCTGCCTGGCTCTGCTCGCTGTAAGCTCACGATCGGAGAGTCATCGTTGTCCTTTAACCCCTGCAAAGCACACACAGTTGACACGCAAGAATTGAAGCACGCACACTCCAGAAGAGGATTCAACCTTTCGAATATGTGTATTCTCGACCTGAGGACATGATACTATAATAGACCCAAAGGCCATGACGCTGAGATGGAACAGCGATGGGCAGTAAAACATTGCTTGCAAGGTTGATTACGTTGAGGGGCATGCAAGGCACTGTTGTGCCATAAGAGTGCATTGGAAACAGAGACAATTCAGCTTGTTGCAGAAATTTGGCTTTTTGCTCACTTATTTTATTCTCGGCTTGAAACGGGCACTACATCGGGGGCACCTTTCATCCATAGGCATTCATCTGGTGGCAGGAGGGGGAAGGGGGAGGGGTTGGGTGAGGAAGAGGTGTCGTTCGGGGCGCACCGCAATCAGTGACTGCAGCCACTTGTTGCCCAGAGATGAGAACGGCGATGGCGAAGGGACCTGGTCCAAGGACAGAGCGGATGCGACCTTGCCGTTTGCGGAGCTTGTCACCTCTAACGCCTTGTCTGACCACACATCTGGAGTGTTCCCGTCAACGAGTACAATCGAGCCAGTGGCCTGGGGCCCGAACTCAACGTTTGTCAGCCGCAGCATCCCGGTTTCCTGAACTGATATCAGCGCTTTTTTCTCTGGCGCGACAACGTGCTGGAATGCTGTGTGGTTGAGGCTGAGCGGGCCAGCGGTCTTGATGAAGGCCACGCCTGCGTCTAGCACGGTGAGGTCCCGCAGCAACCCACGGTGCATGTGCACGCTTGAGGAGTCATCCGCGAGCACGAGAACGCCTTCTCCGATGCTGCCATCAGGTTGCTCAACACCGCTGCCTTGCACCGACACGCTCGTCATGAACGCTGTGGAGCGCCGGCCACTGACCATGAACGCGTGGCGCAGCAGGCCGTCGTTGCCATCCGGGGGGTGCACAAAGCGGATGTAGAGCTGGTCGAACCAGATGTTGTGGTTGTGTGAAAACACGTGGAACACGCCAAAGTCTGCCAGGATGACACACTGGCCGATCGTAAGGCCCTCAATGGCCGGCTCCAGGTTTTCTCCGTCTAGCCAGGAGCCATCCACTGGTTCACATTCACCGCCCTGCACCACGTATGCCGTGAGTTCGAACGATCTCCACTCCAGTTTCAACGTAAACCCTAGAAAGATCCCTGCCCATCTTTCAACTGAAACCCTAAAACGTAGCATTCAAGCGACGATAACTAGTCAGAAACAGCTATAGTACAGTCGAAGCGATTCATGAGTGGTGCTCAGGCACAATGCTCGCAGCAGGGTCGGCAAGATTCTCTCAGGGTAGTACGTTCCACCACTGCCTTGATGACACTTGCTACCACTCACAGCAGCATTACACAGAAACGTTCACTCGAGGCTCCTGAGAGACGAATATCAGACAGCACACAGCCTGTGGAATCTTCCGCATTCTCAGTTACAAAAATGCGCAGCGGAGCACCCGAATAGACCGTGTGTTGGCGCCCACAGTGAGCACGAAGGAGAGCATGTCGCGGTCCATGCCCCGAAGGTCGATGTGCTTTGTCAGGACAATATCCAGCGCGGACTGCTCAAGAGAATCAGCGAGCTCCTGGGCACTGCTGACGGAGGTAACCTCCGGTGGAGGGTCCAGTACGACCGGCCCGCCGTTCACAGTGTCAGAGGGCAGGCTGTCAGTGAGAGAGTAAGCGTCATTGTACTGGTCGTAGCTGTAGTCTCCTTCGTACGGATCCTCCACATTGTTTGGCTTTGCGAGGGTTGCTTTGAGGGCAACGAGCCACGGATGGTTGAGGGATAGCGCTGCAGTGGTGTCCTCTGGAGGGCTTGTGGGTGCGACAGGCTGCAGCGTAGTGTCATCGAGACTAACGACTTGCTCCCCGGCTGCACGGTATCGGTCCTTACTACCACGGCAGACCACGAGAGCAGCAGCAGCAGCTGTTCCATTGTTTAGTGACGTTAACATATGCATGACTGATGTACTTCTGTTGCGAGCTGGATACACGGCTATGGGGCGACACACGTCGTCTCCAAACCCCACGACTCACTTGCTGGGTAAAGCGGCAAGTGAGGAAGGGAAAAGGGGTGTTCCAGAGTGATATGAGGACATGAATGGATGATGGAGTGGATGAAGATGGAGTTAGGTTTGTTAGGGTTCTTTTTGTCTGTTACTTAGGGTTGTACCTGCTGCGACAGAGGGCATGCTGACAGGTGGCGTACCAGGGAGTGCGTCAGCAAAGACAATACCATCATCTGCCACTGCATAAATGTTTCCTTCGCATCCAGTGCAAGGGGACTGGTCTGTAAGCGTGAGGGACCCGCTATGCTCAGCCAGCACGGCAGCTGATGTGGCTTCAGAAGCTTTGAGGCTGGCAAGTTCACAGTTCGCCAGTGACAGTGCGCCACGAGTGCTCAAGATTGCGGTACGGTTGCTGGGCACCTCCATGTTGCTGAATGAGCTGTCTGCAGCATGCATGTCAGTCGTAAGAGTAGGTGACTGAAGACAAACACTGACTTTCCTGACATAGCATATGCATCGCAAAATTTTACTGCAATCCCACACCTAAAGTAACATCTCCCATTGAAGTACTACACTATAACAATCATCCAGTGTTGGTGGACCTGGAGACTCAGTTGATGAGCCACCAGCATGGGAGTTAATGGTCATGTATCACCAGTCATATGCTGCATACTAACGTACTGTACACGGCTTAAAACTTATGCTACTCATGCACTGCTGTTTCACAGCTTACTCGTGCCGTGCCCAGCATTGGATTCTCAAGACATGAAGCTCACATGATCAACTGCTGATCCTCCCTCAAGGGTTCTAGGTAAATGAATTGCAGGCTACAATGCATAGACTGTGACAGAACGGCAGGCACACCTTCAATGTGCATTGCTGCACTTGAGTCCGAGAGAACAACCGCTGCTGTGCCTGCTCCATCACCTGTTACTTGGACATTTGAGACAAACACGAGGGAGCCTGAACCTGAAACGTCCAGTACACGCCGCGACCACCTGCAACACTTCGGAGGCTGTCACAAACTGATGCGATGGAGACAAGTTCTAATCATCTGGGCTTGTTTTCATCTACTTCAGCCATGTGCTACACAAATCAGAAGCGAGAAGACAGAGTGGTGCGCGCATGCCATGTCAGGGGCAAACAAGGGCCCTTGTCTGCCACTGCAAAGAAGAAAAAAGAAACGAACCTACAGCATCTTACAGTTTGCATCTGCTCTGGGCTGGTAGGAAGTCAAAATCATCCAACATCGACCGCTCTCTGCTATCAAAAGGTTGCAACACAAGGCAATGGTAGAAAGTGACACCAGGATGTTGAGAACGCACGTATCTGCGTTCAAGTTATCATCTCCATCATCAATCACTTTTGTTCCTGTTGCAGCTGGCACAGCATGCAGATTAACAGAGTCCAGCCAGAAGTAGTGGTTCGAGGACGCGAGTCGAAGCAGGCCATCTCGAGCGCCGATTACGCAGCTGCCATCTGCCACAGTTCCAGTGGGGTTGCTTCCTCCTCGCAGAGACGGAGGGACCTGTTTCGTGTTATCGCATCTCCCCTACACATACTGGCTGCACTGTAAGTATGAACTGCCACAGTCGATCAGGCCACTGCAGGGTGCACCACAACTGCAATGTGGAACAAACAGGACATCCAGTCTCACTCCAACAATCCCTGGAGCCACTCCAACAGGATTGTTTTACAAGTGATCCAATGAAAGCACAACTGCATGCTTTTAGATCTGGAAGAAGTACGCCTGAGGATGGTTGCAGGCATGTGGTTGGTGGGATCGGGGCTGTGACGCACTTGGATGGATCGGGTAGAGGGCAGCAAGGGCAGCACGAATCCTAGATCATCAATCTCCTGGTTGGTCATATCTACATGGGCTGTAAGCAGAATGTCCCTGACACCCACTGTCACTGCCTCGTACAGCTGCGTTGCGGTGGCAACTTCCACGACGTCAGCAGGTGCCACTGCCATCTTGCCAGTGGGCAACTTGTGCAGCGTATTAGTGTCATGTGCACCATGGGCGCCTTGCGAGAGGCCAGTGGGTGTGTCTTCGGGGGCGTCCGTGGCCCTTGCAGACTTCCGGGCAGGGAATTCCTGCATGCAGGCCACCACACATAAGCCTACGCAGAACTGGTGCGGACAGAGTGGAATGTGTGTGTGTGTGTGTGTGTGTGTGTGTGTGTGTGTGTGTGTGTGTGTGTGTGTGTGTGTGTGTGTTACTCTGTTG
>JAUMHD010002883.1:0-15720 GCA_032359135.1 Ulvella scutata
GTTGTAGGCTGAGGTGGAGGTGCAGTTGGAGGTGGAGGTGGAGGTGGTGACAGTGAAGATTGTGGTGGTGGTGGAGGTGGAGGTGATGGAGGTGGTGGTGGAGGTGGTGGTGGTGATGGTGGTGGAGGTGGTGGTGGTGGAGGTGGAGGTGGTGGAGGAGGGGGGGGAGGGGGAGGGGGTGGCGGTGTTGGCGGTGTTGGACGGGGAGGGGGTGGTGAACTTGGAGGATTCTCTGCCAAGTCAGGTGGGGGTGGAGGCTCCGCAAAATGTGTGGTCAACCACTGCATTGCAAGTGAGCTTGTCGGATGTGCATACCGTTGATAGCATGCACGTGTATGATGTGCGGTATATGTGCTACATGCATGTATCTTCACATGCATGTGTGAGTACCGACCCACACACTAACCTACTAAAACCTGTCGCCCTGATTTGAACTTGTAGCTGATGTGGCTGAGGAGGATGTGGCCGCGGGTTAACGTGACATCGCAAACAGGGTATCTTGCACATACTTTTGCGATGAGAGACTAATGCTTTTGGATCGTAGCGCGCTATAGCGTCTCATGCCACATGCATGCAGTCCGTGCAAACATGTTTTAGTGCCGAATGGTCCCACAACACAGTGATTACCAAAACAGCACACCGTGGATAAGAGTGCCCCATCATCTTTTGCAACAGGGGGCCGTGTACCAGATTTTGCAGCAGGGCTAGAGTCGGCCGTTCCTGCACTCACTCATGCATGCATGGCGTTGGCCCTGTGAAAGGTAGCATATGTCATGCATGCACTGAATTCTCTGTTATGAACCGGAGGTCAATGACACCTGAGACATGGAACGCTACATAACATGTTCGATACAAAGTGCATGCATGGAGAGAGCGCGCGGCGGAGAGGGGGGGGGTCACCACATAGTTGGAGTGCCCGCCGGAGGGAATGGGTGGGTTCACTATTATGCAGGTGGACCGCCGGCGCAGTTCTGAACTAACAACAGATCCCATGATACTATCTATGCAAGTAACGGCGGGTGGTACATAGTTGTTGAGTCTGTAGGTACTGGGCGTGACCGCAGCCACCACAAACAACCCGGAGATGAGACATGAGCCATGCTATGACAAGAGCCATGCAATAGACATGAGCCATGCTATGGACATGAGCCATGCTATGACATGAGACATGCTATAGACATGAGCCATGCTATGACATGAGACATGCTATAGACATGAGCCATGCTATAGACATGAGCCATGCTATAGACATGAGTCATGCTATAGACGTGAGCCATGCTATAGACATGAGCCATGCTATAAAGTTAAGCCTGTAACTTTACACAGTACCCAGAGAGGAGACTGAAGACTGCACAAACAAAGCTTCCACCTACACATGTGTAGCAGCGGTTCTGCCACAAAGACTGAAAATCTGTCGGTGGAACCTATGTTTTCTTGTGCAAATGCAAATGAGCACAGAAACAGGCAAGTAAAGAGAGATGACATCGACAGGACTGTAGAACAGGAGATTGGGTTCGCAGCAGGAATGATGGTGATCAGGAGAAGGTCATCAGACAGAGCTACCAGGAAACCTAGTGAGCACCACTAGCAACGGCACAGTGAAGAGGGCTGGGTGCATGGACATTCATGTTGAGACAGGCATTGTGAGCAAAGGATTAGGTAAGCAAAAAAGGATTAGGTAAGCAAAGCAGGCTTTCTAAGCAAAGGATTACCTTCCCACAAGGAAAGCCACGCCCTCAGACTAGGCTGCTGTGCGAGCACACTAGAGCACGCCAGAGCCGCAACAAAGATGGCGATGAGTGCCTTTGAACCGTTCATTGTACTGCCTGCATGCATTACATCGCTGTGAGAGATGAGAGATTACATCGACAGGACTGTGGAACTATAAACTGAGAGGATTCTGTTGTGAAACCAAGGTCGCTGACCACTGAGACATGTCCTGTGGATGTATTTACTGTTATATGAATAGCGCTACATCTAGCGCTATGCATATATCCGTAAGTACATCCACAGGACGCAGGAAACGCGCCACTGCAACCAAAGTGACAGACTAGTGCAAAGTAGACGCAGCCAAAACTACACAGCAGCCCCAAGTACAGCATCAATACAAACCCTAGTGGTAGCGATGCCGCAGTGCAGTACAGTACAAATGCCATCACCGACAACCCTATTGAACATCAACAAAATTATTGTTATTGACAACTTGTCAGCCAGTGTCAGCCAAATTGATTTACTTCCGTCGTGGCCACCGCTGAAAATCACGAATTGTTGCATGTAATAGCCCCCAAAAATATTACTTTAAATCGCTTGGCTGACGTAATTAGTCTTTCCCCATTCCTGAACTATACCCCTGAACATCAGCAGTGAGCACGAGAAAATGTATATCAGTACCATGGTACTCAGTGGTCTAGAACCCGCCCGAAAGTCCGGGAAATATTCCAGACCAGATTTGAAATTTCATAGATGCTCAAAGGGCCCCCCCCCTTTGATTTTGCCCACATTTCGAAGGTTCCCCGGACGCAGTCAAGAACTTTGTACAAGAATGATGGTACGTACCCCTTACCATTGCATGTTCTACAGTCCTGTCCTTGAAAAACGTCGATGAAACGTCGATGAAAAACTTATCTCTTCCCACCCATGTGATCAATCCTCGTGCCATGCATCACACGCATGTACATGGCCATGCGTGGTGACGCTATGTTGGAACAGGAAGTGCAGGTAGCAAATCACGCTGTGCACAGGAGGATACAATATCCACGTGCCCTGTAGAGTTAAGACCGTATACTCGCGGACGTAACCTGAGCGTGTTTACATCTACAGGACCAACGAGATACCTAGGCGTTTGTTACTTTCTTTTTAGGTATCTCGTTGCCGGGCAGTCTTAGAGTGAGGTGGCCCGCATGGGAAGTGCATCTTTAGTTACGTCAGTTTACCTTCCAAGGTGAACTGGCGTAGCCTGAATGCATGCGCCACGCTGCATATCTGTGATCATGCGACATATCTTCGTAGTCAGCCATGGCCATGCATGGCCAGCCTTGTGCGTGCATCTATCACACGTGAGCACAGCGAGCTACTTGTATGCGAGATAAACGATCGAACATGTTCATTGACCAAGGTACGAGATATATGGATGACCATCAGAACAATACCTCAAAGTGTCTAACGTGAAGAGTATATGAAGGCGAACAGTGAACGCAAGACGAATGTACACTAAGGGTGCCTTCTTCTGTTCACATTCAGGAAATCTCCAGAGCAAGCCTGGAAACGGAGGGAGTCGTCTCCGCTGCGGTCACTGATCCAGCACCATCCACTTACACGACGTGTACATGACGGACCACACACCTGTTCCCATGTATTATACATACATCCCTTTATCACATATCTGCATGAATTCTTGACGGTTCCACCCGTAGCCACATTCCGCATGCATGGATTAACCACAACTGAGTACTCATGAGTTGCAAGTACGTAATATTTAAATATTCGGGGACGTGTACTCTGGAGTGATTACATTGACAAGGGCGCTGGAGCTGGAGCTAACAAGATTGAACCAACGGAGGTAACGGGGAAGGTAACTAGCAGATGCCATGGAGCAGCGTACTCGGGAGTACGCATACAGGCTGTTTAAACAAGAAGTGATTACATCGACAGGGGCGCAGGCCATAGCAACATCAGGCTTAAGAGCAAAAAGCTGGAAGGAACACCAGAGCCCAAAGCACGATGACCGATCTCAGTGAGGCGCCCAAAGAAGGGTAATCGCGGCAACACTGCACGGAGGACCAGCCACGTGCCAAGGCCCACGATGTACCAGTCACAGCAGCAGCACCACACTATGTAGAGCGCGGGTGAGATCGGTCAACGCTACAACATCGCACTCCCAACAACATCAAACCCCCCACACCGCACCAGCCACCCCAAGAACAAGAAGGTACTATACATACATTCCTAATCTGGAGGGAAAACCTGCACTGCAAGGAAACCTCGTCACGTGCAAGAGCACGCCGGCCGTGCACCCCACGTTTAAACAAGAAGTTACATCGACAGGTTGTTTAAACAACCCTGTTTGGGATCCCAAACAGCCTGAAAAAAGCACAGGTTTTGTAAATTCCAGGCTCTTCCACCCCTTCGCCAGACATTAAGGCTTAGGGGACAGGGGTCTCGTGCGGCCACTGTTATTGCATGTTGTAGTTGTATTTGGTTTCGGTTCTGGATCGCTAGTTGCTAGTGGTGCTCACTAGGTTTCCTGGTAGCTCTGCCTGATGACCTTCTCCTGCTCGCCATTACTCCTGCTGCTGAACCCAATTTCTTGTTCTACAGTCCTGTCGATGTAATCTCATTACAGGTTTTGTAAAAACTTCGGTTAGCACTCGAACGAACTTTTGTTGATCATTCTTACTGCATGCCATGTGTTTGTTTGTGCCTGCACGGTGCCTGCATGTTTCCAGGGCTATATATAGCTGCAGTGTAGGTGGAAGCTTGGGAACAAGGCCACCAGGGGAAGTGTGTAAAGTTACAGGCATGACTCCATAGAATGGCTCATGTACCAAAAGAATGCTCATGTATCACCAGGGGCAGTGGACAACATGTATATACCTGACAAAATATATATATAACAAACAAGGAGCCAGTACACTGTTGCAAAATACCCATGACATACCAGCTGAGTACATTGGAATACCGATTTCCACCGCTTTTTCGGCATTTCCAATATATAGTGAATACTGACCATACCCCTTTTTGTGTTTCGTCATTACTATCGCAGTTTGGCAAAGAGTCCTGGGAAAGACTTTCGTGATGGTGCTGTTGTGCAATTCGAGTAAAGTGGTGGATATTTTGTGTTAGATGCTTTTGGCTCTTTGGGTTCATGCCTATTCACCCAAAAAAAACAGCTAATCGGGAACCACGCCATACCCAAGAAGGGCTTCGGCCTCAGCACCACTACCTTTCCGGTTTGTAAAAGAGTGGGACCATAGCCCTTTCATTGGAAGTAATTATTGCATGGCAGATACCTGCCCATTGCTGGGCCATTATTCCTGCTGCGAACCCAATTTCTAGTTCTACAATCCTGTCGATGTCACCTCTTGCTCATCACTGTGCAAATCACTGCACACACCTACTGTCAGTAAGCTGCATATACTGACTGCCTACCAGTGGTGTACTGCATCTTATACCAGTTCCATCCAAGGCTGATACCTGATCATCTCTGTGCAAATCACTGCACACAGCCATTCTTACAAACCGGAAAGGTAGTAAATAGGCATGAGCCCAAATAGCCAAAATCAACTAACACAAAACATCCACAACTTCACTCGAATGGCACAACAGCACCATCACGAAAGTCTTTCCCAGCACTCTTAGCCAAACTGCACACAGCCACTATCAATATTGATTAATACAGTGCATATGCTGACCGCCTGCCAGTGGTGCACTGTGTTTATCAACAGCGCCTTTCAGTGTTAGGTTCTGTTCTAATACCAAAAGCGCCCGACCCACCCAGGAACGATGGTCGTATTCTACCGCTAGGAGCGATGATGTCACTGATATGGTAGATTTGCCCAGAGCCGTAACATTCATGCAATGCCTGCAAGCAGTGTTTTGAACCTGATCACGGACCCACAACCTCATGCTACCATACCCGTACCCACCATAGTAAGAAGCAATGATAGCCTACATTCTAAGCAACTTAAGCAACAACATGTTCTGTGTGTTGTGTTGTTCGTGTCCATGCCGTCCACTGATGGTGCTGCCCAAGCATGTGTATTTCGTCGCTTGTCTAACATATACATGCATGAGACGGTGTTCCACGTACATGCATGTGATGCCGCAACCGAGGCAGCACCAGCATGGTTTTGGTAGTGTTATAAACCGGGTTCCTGGTCGCTATTGAGATGTGGGCTGCTCTGGTTCGTGGCTGTGGCGGCTGGGGAGATTCCCATGAGTCGATCTACCATAATTGTACTGTCATGGTAATGTGAACGGTGATGGTGCTCTATTATGGTTCACCTTGCCCCCAACCCCTAACCCCGTGCTTGTGAGATGCGCCCACGTCTATGTGAACACACTCAGCACAAAAACACAAAGTAATCAGAGCCGGAGCTCCGCGGAGCATGCACTGTGTTGAACATAGCCAGTCTGCCTGAGCAGCTTCAAACATTTGCATCTGTAGCGAGATGTCAGACAATGTGAGAGGATAGCTGGTAATCCTCTGACATGCGCATTTACTGTTATTTTCAGTCCAAGATCCGAGAATTTAACACTTCATATTCACAACTAACACACTCCCAGAGCAAGAGCACTTCAGGGCCCCAGATGCTCCATCAGCCCTGCCTTGCGCTGCCCACCAACAAACAATGACAGGGCGAGCAACCAATCATGCCACATGGTATCAGCAAACCACAACCACCCTCTCAGTGTCGTCGTCTTGTCTGCCCACGTCATCAGTTCTGCGCCACACCAATTCATGACCTCTCGAGACACTGCTAGGTTTTCAAGGCTCCGTTTCCGAGACCGGAAACCTTTGCTGTGGTCCTCTAGCTCAGTAGTTTCAACGTACCATTACGAAATAGCATGCTATAGCAACAGTACGTGTCCACAGGGTACACCTACAGCCGTGACGGCTTAACCGACGCAACCCTAGACTGCTTCGCCAGTGCTGGTGCCCATGCATAATGTATAGCATGCATGCGGTGCATGCAGGCGGGGCACCTACAAGTCTGGAATACTCTGAAATTGACTACAGCCTCCGATGACGACCATATCTGGATCATTCACGCAGCCGCACGATGCATGCAGGTTCGCCAACGGCGGGTGCGTTGCGTGGTTGCAGGGTGCAGCGAAATCAGCGGACCAAGGCTCTATCAGGATGCTCTGACATGCTCGCAAGAGAACACGAAGCATTGTGCGGTCACCAAGCCACGCACACACGTATAGACACACCAGAGTCTTAGCTTAGCCCGCAACCACACACACACAAACAAAGACAAGAGCGATGATGCACACAGACGCAGGCACGCACATACAAAGGCATGAACGTGTGGGTCTACCAACAGCTCTGTCTCTCCTGTTTTGCAGCCTGATAGCCCCCATTCAAGCACGAGCACACTGCGCACACATCCGCCCCCCTCCGCCACCACACCGTACACCCAGAACACCATGGCCAGCCCTCTCCTGGTGCCCCTAGCATGCATGAATGCATGCATGTGACCGCCACGGCCACATTCTGCCAGACCCAAGCTTATCCTCCCTTCACGCGCACCATAACTTTGAAGAAGCTTTTGATTGGCTGCTCTGCAAGGCCGGGGTCTTGCTCTTACGTAATGTTCAGAGCATTACGTAACGCTCTTACCTAACCATGCCGCCCGTCCGCAAAGCATTCGGTGGCCTGCGGTACGATGTGAATGTGTGCTGCATCAGTAGTACTCACCTGAAGAGAGTGCATGCCGCATGCCATTCAGATGCGCAGTTTGCGTGCATGCTGAGCATGCATGTTACATGTACGGTTGAGGAGCGCCCATGCCGTTGGGAGCGTATCCAGGTGCGTAGCCAGTGGGGGGCGCGCTGTAACCGGTGGGGGGCATTTGGCCGTACCCCCCGTTGTACCCGGTCGGCGGCATGCCGGGTTGGAAGCCGGTGGCCCCGCCTGTGATCATGAGAGGGCCCTGTAACGTACGCATGGGATTAGATGATAGGCGATGGTTAGACAAATAGACGAGGGTTTGATACATAGGTGAAGGATAGATACATATATAGGCGAGGGTATAGATAGAAAGGCGAGGGCTAGATTGATAGGCGAGGGATACATTATTATGCGAGTATTTAGGTACATAGGTGAGTGAAGGACAGATACATGGATAGGCGAAGGTTAAGATTGCTAGGCAAGGGGATTTAGTTAGACAGGCGGTCATGGCTTTGCTTGGATGCGCAAGAAGTTGGGTAGCAAAGTGGCTACGGAGTGAAACTGAAGTACTTGAAAAGGAACACAAAAAGTGGGGTTGAATGGAAAAAGGACCAAGCGATTGGGACGCCGAAACAGCTCGACAGTGTATAGCTTCTGACACCTGCATCCCTATTCTCCCGTGAGGGCGGACAGCTCTTGGATCTCAGGCGAAGGGGGGGGGGGGGGCTGGGCAGGGCAGGGGCATACCTGAATGGCAGGCACTCCGGCATTGGGGTGGGATTTTGCAGCGGCGTCTTGAGCTTCCAGATGCTTCTCGCGATCCGACATGAGGATGTCCACCTGTAGCCACTATTTTATTCAGCCGCCTTGAAAGCTGACACAGCAAGCTCGGAGAGCACCGTTTCTTGCTGTTACCAATAGCAACGAAGCATCAACACCACATCACCGCAATATCGAAACAATAACAACGGAGTATCAACGCAGAATCGACACAGAATCAACGGTGTATCAACCCAGTATCGACTCAGTATCAACACAGAACCAACGCAATATCGACACAGTGAGTGATAAGGGGCGGTGGGAGATGTGCAAGAGTGAGCGGTTCAGATCGTTGGTGTATTCTGCTGTACAAATGAACACATTGCGCTATACACATGCATGTACTCTATTCTGATGTGCACATGACTACATTACGGTATACACATGCATGTACTATACGCTGTTATACAAATGAATGCATTACGCTGTGAACATGGGAGCGGAGCAGAAGAGAGAGAGAGAGAGAGGGGAACCTTGTTGGTGTACTCGCGGATGGAGGCAACGAAGAAGGGCATGCAGAGGCCCATGACACCAGGCAGGTCCTGCTGGTGCAGCCACGCAAGCTCCACTGCCGTGTGGAACTCCACCAGGGCTTGGCATGTGAACAGGCACGCCGCAAAGCAGTGCTGGTCTTTCGCCTGCAGTGCAAAGCTGGCTCGTGAATGCTGTATGCAAGGTTTGTGCTTGTACACGGTGTGCACATGACGAACTGAGAATACAAAATGCTGTGTGCGTGTTGTGTGCATGATGCAAAAACAAAAACAAAAAACATATCGGGAACCACGCCATACCCGAGCAGGGATTCGGCCTCAGCACCCTAAACGGTGTGGGACAAAACGAAAAATGTTACATCCCAGAGCACATCACGAGATTGTTCACTAAGCAAGTCAACCGCAAAGGCACCAGAGTTAGAGACCAGCAAACACATGAAGCAAGCAGAAACTAATCCCGTGCGCAAAGAATCCGGAAGCACATTCTGGTGGTGCACGTTCTGTGGTATGATTGAGGCACCACGAGAAGACGCACACGCTACAGCTTTCAGATACTCTACTTTATGCAACCTGTTCTGTACGCAACCTTTTCTTTACACAACCTTTACTTTACTCAACAGTTTATTTACGCAACCTTTACTTTACGCAATCTTTCCTTTATGCAACCTCACTCTGGGTGTGCAACCTAACTCAGCTGCGAGGTTGTGTCTTTGATAGAGGAGCCACAGGGAGACACACACACCTCGATGAAGAACGCAAGAAGGTCCTTGACGAGCTCTTGGCTGCCGCTTTGGGAGGCGGTCTCCATGGCATCCACGAAGAGGCCGTCCTTGGTTGCCATGTTAACTGCCTTCTTCCACTTGAGGTTCTTCTTGTAGACCTTGGCCGCAATCCTCCGGAAAGCGATCAGTTGATGCTTCTGCACGCATGTGCGGGAAGAGTTTGTGTGTGATCATCTTGTAGAAGGTTCGTTGATCTTGTACTGTTGTATTGAGTTTCCTGATGTGGTTTTCTAGTTTTCTAGCTTTCTAGGTCTTGGTGTATGCCTCCCAATTGCGCAGGCAAACGCAACTGGGAGTGGAATGGAATGATACGACATTCCAGAAGTGCGTGTTACGATTGTAGGCGAATCTACTATATCAGTGACATCAGCACTCCTAGTGGTAGAATACAAGCACAAGCGATCGGGCGCTGTCGGTATTAGCACAGAACCTAATAGTGGTCTCATGTAAGCGACAAAATATAAATGACAATGTATACACCAGGAAACATATACAACAGACGAAGATACAAATCAGGCAATACCGTAATCCACGTTAAGGTTCGACAAGTAACGCGTAACACAGGAGATTTTGGCTAAATGGTAACAGAAGAATAGCAAATTCTGTCGACTTTTCAGGATTTTTTGTCCTCGAGCTAACGCTCGGAATCGTCACAACTGTCGAAGTGCCCCCAAAATATTTTGCGAGCTAACGCACCAGACTTGCAAATCTGTCGAAAATCGCCCCAGAGCACTGCGATGCTATCGCACAATTTTCCACAAACTGTCTAAAGTAGAGTTCCTTGTGCTGGAGCATCACGCTGAGGCACGCATTCTGGGAAGTAGCCGTGTGGGTCAGTGCATTAGTATTAGCGTCCGCGATGAGGTTGTCTTCGCGTACAACGGCGTTCCAGTTCCTAGAGAAAGTAGAGATACGCATGCTGTTTTCATGCTGTTGTTCTAGAGTGCGTTATATATGCGGTGGCTGCACACGTTCCAGAAACTTTAGAATAGCTTATCGCAAGTCAGGAATCGAACAATGGATGTGCGCATCTGCACAACATTTTGCAACAGCGGATCCGTGCTGAAATGTTTCCACTCTCGTCACAAACATCCCGGAGTGTGTCGAAAAAGGAGGCGAAGCTAACGCCACTTTACTCCGAATTTGTCGAAATGCCCCAAAATTTGTTTCGGTGCTAACGCACCAAAATGCACAGACTGTCGAAATGCCTCCACGATGCCTTCATTTATAACGCACTAATTCAGTCAAAGTGTCTAATTCCCCGAACCAAAAATCCCGGCTAACGCCGGAAAATTGCAGATCTGTCGAACTTTCGGTGTGGTGTTTCGGCGTAACAGCGATTTCAACTGTCGAACCTTTACGTGGATTACGGTATATACATCACATAACATGTGCATGGGGCAAAGCAGCAACACCTCGAGCTCCTCTGCAAGCTTCAACTGGTCAAAGTTATCGTAGCCAGCCACACTGGTGTCCACGCCTTCGTAGTTGTCTTCGCTGATGTGGAGCTCGTTCACAGCCTCGTTCACAGCCACGAGGTTGTTCTTCTGCACCGCCAAGAGGTAGTCCTTCACAACTCCGAGGTGGCCACCGCGGCGCACCAAAGTCACAACTCTCGAGTGGTCGATCCTTCCCTCAAGAACCTGTGGAACACATACAAACATGCTTAGGTTTAGTGTTTTCTGTTTAGGTTTGTGGTTGTACGCTGCTTTGTGGTTGTGCGATGCTTACTTGCAAGCCAGGAAGACAGGAAACAGGGGGGGGGGGGGGGGGTGAAGGGGGTTGCTATTAGCTCTGATTTATCAGCCTGCCCTGAAATTAATACCTTTTGAGCACAGGTCACCGCGGACAATGAACGATAAATAACGAATTGCTTTTGGCGTAGAGTGCCAGCAGAGAGCACCTTACGAGCTGCAAACGCTGTGAAAAGGCATGAACCCAAAGAGTAAGAAGCAACCAACATAAAGTATCTGCCGCTGCACTCGAATGGCACAACAGCACCATCACGACAATCTTTCCCAGCACTCTAAATAGCAATGACGAGGATACATACGAATAGTAGATAGTACAGTAGCACCTCGTCACACCGTCACTCGCATGTATCCGCAAACAATCTGCCAAAAAAGTGGGTTCAAACAGCTCTCCATACGTTCATTTATCCGCCACTCACAGTAGTCTGCCACCTATTGATATGTGCACATGTGCTCGGACTAACGAGATGTTGCTGCGATGACACAACGTAGAGTGGCAGTACAGAGCACACCTTTAGAAGGTCGCTGTGCATACATACAGTCGATGGTATTGACAGAACATAGAGTTGCAGTAGAGAACACACCTCCAGTCGACAGTAATGACAGAACGGAGAGTTGCAGTAGAGAGCACACCTTCAGAAGGTCGTTGACCAGGTCAGGGTGGAAGTCGAAGTAGTGCTGGATAGCCTTGTAGAAGATGTCCACAGTGCTACACTTCACAGCGACGTCCTTGAAGCGCACATGCTCCCACGCCACTGCGTCATGCGCCATCATCACATCCAGAGCGTTGTCAAACTCATCGTATCTGCACGGGTTTATTAATTCGGCCTTTTCGAAAGTTCAGGTTTGAATATCAGATTCCCAACAGCTAGGAGAAAAAAATCTGATTTTCAGTTCTGTTTAGGTTTCGTTTTTTAACATGCATGCATACCGTTGTGCGGTTGCCTGTTGGCAGCGGCGCCGTGCATCGCACTGATCACCTGTGTAGCGCAGGCAAGTACAGAACGATCCTTGGGACTACTACTATGTCTGAGGCCGAAGCCCTTCTTGGGTATGGCGCGGTTCCCGATTAGTTCTTTTTCAACGTGTGTAACATGGCGAATTAAGCGATCATGCTGGTCACTGCTGCAGAGCACAGCAGAGTACAAGAGCAGGAAGGCATAGCAATTCGTGGCAACCGAGTGACAGCCCCAGAAACAGTCATGCATCTGACATTTGGAACAAGTGATTGCCTGAAGAACTGCGTTATCGTAGTCGGACTCGGAGCTCCGTAACACCCTTGCAATTCGACGCATCAACAGTTGAAATTGAAAGCACACAGTATATGAAGTGTGCGCGCCTAACAAAGTGAGCAGCAATCCTCAAACAACCACACAGTAAAGAGTCGAGTGCGAGCAACAAAAGTGTTTCGCCTAACACATGTGTGCAACGCTCCTCGACCGACTGAGCAACAAAGAGTGCATTGGGACTGACATAGTTGTGCAGCACATATCTGCAGCGCTCCTTGGTCAACCCAGCAACAAAGAGTTACATTGGGACTAACAAATTGTGCGGCATAGCTCAGCCCACTCAGCAAACACAGTTGTTTTTTCTTTCACAAGAAGAGTCGAACAAAGAGAGTCGAGTGCGCACTTCTCGTACAGGAACGTGAGCTCCTTCCAGAGCATTTGCCTCTCAGTGATGGTGATGAGTCGGGGGATGTTGATGCGCGTGCTGAAGAGCTTGAGGTGCTCCATGAGCTTGGCTGGCTCGTGGTTAGCGTACATCTCGCCTAAAGCCGTGAAGATGCCCATGTGTGCGCGCTCCAGACCGATACCGCTCTCCAGCAGCGCGATAAGCTCTGTGAAGTAGCCCCTCGCCATATAGTACTCACATGCCTGCATTATCAAAAGATTTTTCGTTGTATTACAACGATTCTCGTATATGACTGAATTCTCGATTAATATCGATTAAATCCGGAATAAAAGAAGATTCTCGATTGAATGAAAACTGTACAAATCAAATAAGATGTCATGAAAACATTTCCTCGTCTACGCATGTCTGCGGGCCGATGCGGCGGAAATCCACTGCGGATATACATCTGCTGGGCAATATTTAAATCGATGAGTTTTTTTTTGCAAAGAGACGACTACTCTGCGAGAACCGGGGGGCAAACTTGTTGTTCTTCTAGGGGGTTACTGTACTCCACCACGAAACACAATGCATCCAGACAAACAGTACGATTCAGACCCGTAGTGTATCACCATGAACAGCAACGCAACAGAAACCAACCGTTCGAAGCAGTGTTGGAAGTTCACAGCGAATTTCACAGCGAACTATCTGATGACTACTGTGAAGTTCACAGTTCACAGTAGACAACGCATTCACACCTCGTGAAGGTCATCGGCAGAGGTGATGATGTTGAGTCCGCAAAGTTGAGCGAGCTTGAACTCCTTCACATCCACACAAGCAAAGCAGACTTCCTTCCAAGTTTGCGGGGAGTTTGCTTTGCGGGACGCATCCACGGCCTCGTTGAAGCGTTTTAGATGCACGAGACACGATGCCAGGCGGCCGTAGTTCTTGATATTGAGGTACAGGATGCGTGCGGCCTCGAAGCGACCCTCGTCATAGCACCTGTCGCCACATTCTTGGACCTGTGCCTGGTTTGGACCTGTAGCCGTAACACAGATGTGTAGGGACTGGATGCATCTTTACAAATGCAACAAGTGAGTAGAGAGCTAGTAAACATCGTATGAGTGCAACATCTCGCCTGCCTACAACAGGAGAGGCTGGCGAGAGAGAGGAAGGCGAGCAGCGCACTGGTGATGAAGCCTTCCAGGTCACCGAGCTTGTCGGTCATGGCGTAGGCGATTACGATCTCGGTGTCCACCTTTGGGTCCTTCACCTTGTCGCGCACCATCATGAGATACCGCACCATGTCATCGTACTGCTTGGTTTCAAGCGCCATGGCAGTGACCTCCAGATACTTGCTGCTGTCCTGCAGTGCAAGGCAACAGCGAGCAATGTCAACGCTCAGTTCATTTGCAAGGACGGAAAACGGGAAAGTGTGACTGACGTCAATCGTATGCTACGCATGAGCTGTTCTCGCACGCTTGTGGTAAAGTACGAACTACGTATTTTACTTCATCATTGAGTGAAACTGATTGTTGGCTCTTACTTCACTTTGCTATTTGCTCCGGAATGGAAACAACAGGCATGATCTTAAACAACGAGATGCACGGAAATGGAAACAGGGGAACAGAAACAGCGGAGGAAGCCGCAGCGGCGCAGCAGCAGATGGATCGAAGCATTCATGCTCATAAAAACACAAACGCTGCCAGAGGTATCTTTATGTTTATGTATGTGTCGTGTTCTGCAAGCAACCGGGCAGAACACTGTGTGCATGCATCAGCAGCTGTACAGTCCCAACACTTGCGGCACCAATATAGTTGAGTGCAACAGCTCTACATGTACAGCGACAGCACAGTGAATGCATCTTCGACAGAGTTCATGCATGGAACACTGTTAGGGGCCCGCAGAGACGCATGTAAGCCAGGAGCGAAACGCAGGAAGGAGACAAGGGAGAGGCAGGTTGTCGACGAGGGAGCATTTCCACACACCTTGGCGAGGAGATACGAGCCAATGCAGTCGTTGACCATGCGCCGCTTGAGCTGGTGGTGCCCGAGTGTCGACCACACTGTTGGGTCATCAGCCTTTGTCGCGAACCTGCACCACGCACGTCTATTCTTAAACGGCACCTTGATCATGTGACTCCTTTGGAGCATCATTTTTTCGGCGGGATTTCTAAGTACTGGTTACTGAGAGTGACTGTGCACGTGTGCTACAGGTGTTCAATTGCGAGGATGTTATGTTGTCGAGGACGTGCGTGGTGTTTTTGTGTACGGTTTTTGGATTAAAGAAACACCCTTTTTGTATCAAGAACTTGCATCCGGGTAATCCTGCAACGTGTCAAGGCAGCGGGCAGCGCACATGCAAACTGCCAGCAGCGACATATATCAGCAAGACACAATTCCCGCACTTCACCCTGGCACAGTAGCACCTTATCGAACATCTCCTTGTTATATATCTCAACATCACGAGCATGAACCCGCTTTTCTGCACTCTTTGCGAAACCAAGTCACACAAAAAACTCGCAAGGCAAATAATAATAACGAAGGTGAAAAGCAGAGCGGGGGAGGGACAGATGGGAGGTGAGGGGGACGCACTCGTGCGCACGATCCATGTCCTCCACCTTCTCCACAAGTACATTGAGCGCTTCGATTTTGTAGCCACCCTTGCGGAAGATGTCGAACGCTGCCTCGGGTTGGTTGTTGTCCAGAGCCACCTGTAGCCACCCTCCATCTCACTACCAGCACATGCTATTCAGACAATCGGCAGTAACACAGTTGACACAGATTTGCGCAGAAGTCACACACACACACACACACACACACACACACACACACACACACACACACACACACACACACACACACACACAC
>JAUMHD010002894.1:0-85337 GCA_032359135.1 Ulvella scutata
AAGTACACATGTTTTCCAGAGGGGCAAGTGCAGGGGCCCCACAAATGTGGCCAAACCTGTGTTAATTACGGTTTAAATATCATAGTCCCCCTCTCCAACACCAAACCCCCCCCCCCCCCCCCCCAATGACACAACACAAACACAGGAGGGGTGCACCCATCTTGTGAGATGTTCGCATGATGCATGTGTACGGCGAGCTGAAATCGCACAGCAGAGACACGGAGGCACCACAGTTGAGGAGCACCTGTGCCGCAACACCCCTCTTTTAATTGAGACCGTTTTTGATTGAGCAACCCGTTTTTGGTTGAGCTTCGCCTTGCAAAGCGGACAAACCGGAATGGCAGTGAATAGGCATGCACCCAGCCCTTTTTTGGTTGAGCACTCCACACAACCCCCTGCTCCAGAGCTCCCCCCTCTATCGTCTCCCGCTTGCACTCAAACATCACAGAATAGCATGCGCAGCCACGAGTACACGGCCAACTGCGCGCACAACATGACCAGCAGTCATCAGTCGTGACACATGCATGGCGCGTGCAGGGCAGTCCATCGTGCAGATGGCGAGGCAGGGCGACCACGGCCACGAGTACGCCATCAAGTTCTTTGTGCGCAAGGAGGCGTTTGAGGAGGAGCGCCGCATCTACTGTGACCGCGCCAACGGCATCGGCCGCCATGCCGCGTCGCTGATGCTCCCCCAGGTGCCCGCCCGCCTGCCCTGCCCCATACCCTCCCTGTTCTGGTCGCTCTATCTTGTCTTCCACTATAGGGATTCTACTGTAGGGATTCTTATATACATATTTTTAGATTCTTATATCAGATTCTTGTATGTATATTTTTATCTATTATATCAAATGCTTATATCTTTTTTAGATTCTCTAGTATTTTCGCCACTTGAATCTTGAGCCAGTGGAAACTGCATTGTAAGAGAAAACCAGTTGAATTGTCTTTGGAAATTGAAATTTTCAGTCGAAAGCACTTGAATTGACAATTGAAATTGCATTGTCAGTGCAAATAAGACGCCGGTTGGGCAGTGGAGGGGTGGCAGAGCGCTTTGCAGCACCCAAGGAGGTCACATTTCAGCCTTGTGTTTTCGACCAACCTTCGCACCAGTGCATGAATTCGGCGGCATCCGGCCGCATGATGAGGCAGTGTCACGCAGCAGTGCAGCGCCTTTTACGCTCTCCTGAACATTTCACAGTTTGGAAACCTTCTTTGGGCTCTTTGAAAAGTACAGTCAGCCCCATACCTTTGTGTGCTGTCTGTGCGCCCATTAGGGTTTCGAACAAAGTGATCACTGGCGGGCATCCTCTCCTGACGAGAAACTGCCCGCGCGTTGTTGGAACTGGAGGTGGCTTCTGGTGGTGTCTGGGGGTGGTGCTGACGCGATGTGGTGTGACGTGGTGTGAGGGTGACGGCATGCATGAAGAGGTGGCTGAGGGGTGCAGGTGCGCAACATCGACGACAACAGCGGCGCGGGCGCCATCAAGGACACGTGCGGGGTGCCGCTGCCGCCGTACATCGTGATGGAACGCGGGGAGAGCCTGGACAGGTGGTCCATCCGCAACCGCCCCGACATGTGGCAGTCTGTCACCGTGCGCTCCCCCCCCCCCCCCCTTATCTTTCAATAGAAGAATGTTCTAAGACTGCGGGCAAAGACTTTCATGATGGTGCTGTTGTGCCATTACAGTAAAGCGGTGGTTCGTTTTTGTTACTTCCCCTGAGCCAAAGCTACTTGCGTTCATGCATTTTCAGTACCGTTCCGGTGCGTTGAATTTATAAACAATCAGCAGCTGATCATCACATGCATGCAGACAATCACCCACATAGCAGACAGGCTGGAGGCGCTGCATGCGGCAGGCTACGTGCACCGCGACCTCAAGCCCAGCAACGTCATCTGGCTGCCGCGCCGCAACCGCTGGACCGTCATCGACTTTGGCTGCGTGGTAGAGGCCGGCACCTCCTGCCGCGCGGCCTTCAGCCTCCCCTACGCCGCGCCGGAGACCCTCCGCGCGCACACCCAGAAGCTTCCGGCTGACGCCTCGGTGGCCGTGGATGCATGGAGCCTTGGAGTGATGTTCTTTGAGCTTCTGACAGGCCGGCAGTGGTACAAGCTCATTGAAGACCGGAAACTGGTGCGGAGCCGTTAGTTTGGTTGTTTCGGTAGTTGCTTACTTCCTGCTCTTCGAAAGTGAGAGTGGATATTTATTTTTCCACCCTAATCGGGAACCACGCCATACCCAAGATGGGCTTCGGCCTCAGCACCCTCGAAGGGGTGGGACTGAAGGTGGCAGACCATCGATTGAATGTTTGTTGTTATGTTTATGTGTCTGTCAAGTTGCAGGGGGTCCTTCAATTCACAGGGAAATGCACGGAAACAGGCTCCAAATCATACAGGTATTCACTGCCTGGCAGGATGATGCAGCGACTGCTCGTCTGAGCTGGCGAGCTTGGCTGGCGCCTGCCTGCTCAGGTGGGCGGTTGTAGGCAGCAGGTACATGCATACGTGTAGTTAAGGAATGGGGAAAGACTAATGATGTCAGCGAAATAGTTTAAAGTCTTCTTTCTGGGGGCTGTTACGTGTACCGATTCATGATTTCACAGGGGTGGCCCCGACAGTTACGTTGACTGACAGCGGCTGAAAAGGTGTGAATAATACTTGCCGTGGCAGGTAGGTGAGAACCTCGGCCATGCATGCAGGTGAATTCGTGTATTCTGGGCAAGGCCAAGTGCAAGCTGCCATGGGAGGAGGTGCCGCTGCAGAAGGGCATTCGGCAGCAGCTCGGAGTCTTCCGGAAGGTTGTGCTGCAGCTGATGGACCGAAACCCCGACAACCGGCCCTCCATGCAGGACTTTTGCGCCGCATGCGAGCGCGTGTTTGCGCAGACCCAGTCCTTCGCATCCTCCGACTCCGGCCTCCTTCAGACCAAGCACCGCCAGCTCACCCCCAGCACCCCCCTGCAGCCCACCTTCAATGGGGCCTCCACTGGGGACACCGCTTCGGCCACCGACCGGGCACCGGTGCGCCGCCCATGGCCACTCTCACTACGCCTCCCTGTGTGTACTGGTGCTGCAGGTACTGAAGGGCCTTGCGCTAACGCCGCCACCCACAAGCAGCACATGCAGTTGTGGGTGGCCAGAGGTGGATAGCACTGTGAGTTGGCGGCTAGGTTGGCTGCGCCCTAAACTCCCCTGTGGCCACCCTCCGGGGGCAGGGTAGGCGACATGCTGGGCAGAAATACCGACAACACAACACTGTTTTCGGCAGTGTTGTGTTGTTGTTTTACAATGCACAGTGGGTATGCAGCGGCCCCGTGCGTGGGCACAGCACCGTGAGGCAGAGGCTCGTAGGGGTCAACGCTCGCCACAGTTGCGCAGATCTTGGGATGAGAGAGCAACAGAGCGATAAATCGGGCACTAGGGCGCGATATCGCGCATCATGCGATCACACAGGCGGGAAAATGGCTCTGGGGAAACCCCAAAAATGTTCAAAAACAGGTTATTATTGTCGGGTTTCTATAGGCCCCTGTAACACTGTGTGATAGTGTGACATCGGCAGTGGCAACACTCGCAGGTGCATGTGCATGTGCAGCAAGGTGCTGTGGAGCGGGGTGTCTTCTTTATAACGATACAGTGGCAACAGCGGCAGGTGCACGTGCAGGACCCATCGGCCGCGCAAGACGTGGGCACCCTCATGGCCACTCTGTCCTCGATGCCCGCCGGCCTCAGCTGCGACCTCGACGGCCGCACCCTCGACCCCCCCACAGCGTGCTCACGTGAGGGGGGTGCGCTGTGGGCCGTTCCTGGGTGGCCGCAGGCTGAGACTGTCTCCACATGCAGCGTTGAAAAAGGTCCGAACGCCTCGTATTCACAGCTTTTTTGGTCTGTAAAGTTTTCATGTTTACGCCTGCCTCAGTCTACGCAAGCTTCTCTTCCGCCAGCCTGTGCTCGTGGTAGCTGGCCTGCCTGCATGGGCTGCGCTGCGCGGTGTGCTCACAGCACTAATAAACATGTCGCTTGATACATGCATTAGTGTCCACAGGTGTGTTGCAGCACGCACGCTTCAGTGTCCACAGGTGCATTGACTCGCGACTGGATCGCTTGTAAAAAATGACGCAATAATCTTGATGTGACAGGGTTGCTGCGGTGCAGGGCTGTTCTCGTTGAAGACCACAGTGGAGCTGGAGACAAGCAGCATGCTGGCGAGCAAGAAAGCGGCGGAGGCATGCGCACCCTGCAACAGCGGCGGCAGGGGAGGGGGGGAGGAGGTGGAGGAGGACGCGGCCGCGGGCGCGGCCGCGGATGCGACGGCGGAGCCGCTGCAGCCTGTGATTACGTCACTGCTGGGGGGGGACAAGGCGATCTGCAACGGCAGTCTCTGCATGACCCCCCACACCGCCATCTCCCTCGACACCTCCTGCAGAGCTGTCAGCTTCTCCAACGTCACGTTCAAAGGTGCCTTCTTGGCTGCGTCGCTGTGCCTACACAAACCGGGAAGGTAGTGAATGTGCATGAACCCAAACAGTGCCTCATTGTCTGCTTTTCTAGTTTCTCGGTTGCTTTTTTTGATGCTATGCCGGTGCTGTTGTTGGTTTTATTGTTGTTGTTGTTGTTGTTTGCCTTCCACGAGCCGACAGGATGATTGGTTGGGTGTTGTTGCCATGTTACAGTGACATCTGCGCCGGAATGACAACACAGATGCTGCTGTTTAGACGGCGAGGACGGTGTGGCAACAGGTGATTGTGTGCAGGCGGCGTGGTGGCTTGCAGCGGCGCGCAGTGCACCGTCTCCTTCAAGGATTGCACCTTCCAGAGCTGCCAGCTGGTGGTGCTGACCGGCGCACACGCCACCCTGGACGCCTGCACCTTCACACAGCGGCCCCTGCCAGAGGGCAGCCTCACAGGCGGAGTCAGCATATATGCATGGGGAGTAGGCACGCTCGTACGCATGAATGGCGGAAGCATCACCGGCGGCCTGCAGGTGCGCCGCATGCATGCTATCTTCCCCCCCCTCCCCCCCCCCCGCGCATGCACATCCCCTTCCTCCCAGTGTGTCGTCGACATGGTGTGGGGGCTCTGAGGTTCCGTAAGAACAGCTGTGTATGCATGCAGCGCATGCGTATCCGATTGGTTTGTGTGCAATCTGCGGCACACTCAACACAATGCGCTCACAAATTAGCATCGCAGAACACAAATCCATTACTGCGTGATCAAGGGCTAAATGGTTTCAGTTTCAGTGCACGGCAGCTTTGATTCAGAGATGCGGCAGCGTGCCCCCCGGTCACCAGCTGCACACCAAACCAATCCAAACCGATTGCAAGCCAAATCTATTGCAAGCCAAACCCATTGCAAGCCAAACCGAACTGAGGCACCACTAGAGCAGCCTGCACGTGGCATGCAGGGGGCATCAGGGAAGTGGGGGGCGAGGATCGAGGCCCACAACGTCACCATCAGCCGCGTGGAGGTGGCGGGTGTGGCCGTGAGGGACGAGGGCAGCACCCTGCAGCTCACCGACTGCGTCATCCACAAGTTCTCGCGCCGCTACCGCCCCCTCGGCGTCGTGCGCGGCCTGCATGTCCACAACAGCGCCGCTGCCGAGCTGCTGTCCTGCACCGTGGGGGGCAGCAGCATGTGCTGCGCGGTGGATGTGGCTTCAGGTGCGCACATGAAGATTTTGAAGAGCACTGTGAAGGACACGACGCTCAGCTGCGTGCACTTCCGGTCGGGGGGGTGTGGGAGAGTTGAGGACAGTGTGGCTGAGGGGTCCCGCAAGCGCACTGGGCTGTGTGTGCAAGGTGCGGTTGCCGCATTGCAAGTTTGCCCTTGTGCCAACCATAATATTTTTGGTATTGTTCACATCCCCCTCAAGTGCAAATCTGGAGATCATCACCGCAAGGACACCAAAAATATTACAGCAAAAAAGGGGATCTTTTGGTACACATGTACCAAGATTTCCTTATATATTCGAAGAGTGCTGAGCTAGTCGGGGACCATTCGCGTCTGCACTCGGGTGCGTGCGAGGGTGTGCAGGGGTGCTCTGCGTTGGAGGCTCAGAGCGTGGTGGTGGTGGTGGTGGTGGTGTGAGACGAACAGAGCTCTGCTGTTCTTTGTTTTCTGCTGTGCTGTTGTACCGCTCTGGATGTTTGAACTGCTCTGGATCTTGAGCTGCTCTGTTTGCTGCTGGGTGGCTGCTCTGCTGCGCCGCACTGCGCTGCCTGTATGAGGTGTTTGAGTGTAATGAAGCATCTGGTCTGGGGACGACCTCACTGTTGCGGGGGTTGTGTCTACAGGTGGCAGCAGCGAGGTGACCGCAGAGCGGTGCGACTTCATCGGCAACGCGACCATCGGTGCGCTGGCCGTGGACGGCGGCACGCTGGTAGCCACCGACTGCAACTCCTGCAGGAACACAGGAGCTGGTGCGCCTCCTCCTCCTCCTGCCCTGCCCCTCGCCCCTCGCCGTGCGCCTGCAACTCTCTCTGGGAGGGTATTTGGTGTAGCAACCATGCTGTAGTGATTGGTCCAACCATGTACAAACCAACCAGGTGTGTTGAGAGAATTCCAGACTTGTACAAAACTCCGTCCCTGGCCAGGAGGAACAGTGTTTCTCACAACTCGGGCTCGCTCAGTGGCCCCAACAGAGGGCCTGGTTCAGAGCGTGCCAGCAAGCAACGGCCAGCAAGCCGCCACCAAGCCCTGCAGCTGTGAAAGT
Source organism: Ulvella scutata (assembly GCA_032359135.1). Lineage (NCBI taxonomy): Eukaryota > Viridiplantae > Chlorophyta > Ulvophyceae > Ulvales > Ulvellaceae > Ulvella > Ulvella scutata. The sequence goes on from JAUMHD010002894.1 coordinate 6,703, forward strand.
GTGAACGCACGTAGAAGTGCCGTATTAGTGTTCACACCGTGAACGGCAACGTATACATGAACAATGAACAGCAGCCAGCAGGGTTCGGATGTACATCTGTAACTTTCTAACGCCTGCAGGGTTTGGCGCGGAGGGCAGGCCGTGCCGCAGCAGCCTGCTGCAGCTCAGCAACTGCTCCAGCAGCGATGACCTGATGGGCTGCCTGGCGATCGATCACGGCAACCTCACAGCCCGCAACGTGCGCGTCACCAAGAGCCAGGGGTCAGGGTTTCACGTCGGCGGCGGCGGCGACGCGCTGCTGGTGGAGTGCGGCGCTGTGCGGTGCTCGCTGCATGGGGTGTGTGCGCAGGACGGCAACTCGCGGCTTCACTGCGAGCGGTGCCACCTGCAGCACAACGCGCACTGCGGCATTGTTGCGGACCTGGAGGCTGTGGCGGTGGTGAAGGCGTGCGCGAGCCTGCAGAACGGCGCGGGCGGGTACGTCGCGTTTGACCGCGCAAAGATGACGGTGAGCGGGGGGTCCAGCGAGGGGGATGTGCATGGGGGGTGCGATGTATGGGGTGGGGGGGAGCTGACGATGGAGGGGCTGATGGTGGATGGGCTGTGGAGCAACGGCACGTTGCCGCAGGCGCACCCGCGGTCTCGGTTCCGCATGCCTGAGGGGAAGGCGGCGTGTGCGCCTGCGAGAACAGGTCGGTGATGCGATCTGCGGTGTGCCTGCGTGTGTGTGTGTGTGTGTGTGTGTGTGTGTGTGTGTGTGTGTGTGTGTGTGTGTGTGTGTGTGTGTGTGTGGTTTTGACGTTTTTTCTGCCTGGCAGGAGTGCAGGTTGGCGCATCTGTCTTGTTGAGGTTGTGGTATATTTTGTGCCTTTGCGGTTTGCGAGGTAGAGGATGGGGCATGCAGCAATTGTGGGGTGAGGGGGCGTGGCTGGTGCTAGCTCCTGTGTGAGGAATGGGTCGAAGCTTGTTGGTTTGGTGGCATCAGGGTTGCAAAGAGCCAGGGCAGCGCAACATAACTGGTATCTGAGCGGATTTCAGGTCCGATTTCAATGTCGTGCAGTAGAGCAGCGACGAATACTTGACCCAAATTGTTTTATAGGAGTGCTTCTGGACACGGTCGTGATTTAAAGCTGTCTGTAAGACACTGGTAGAAGCAACGTGGCGATGACGAAACACAATGTCACGACCACGAGCCAGGGCACAACTCAGACACTGTCCATGGATCCGGAACCACATCCCACGAAGAACAACACCAGTAGAAAAATGCAACCCACGTGTTACAGCAGCCACCTCCTCATAAGACATCAGGCGTTTCATCTCAATATCATTTCACCGGTATTGGCTTGTCACAGATGCCCCTCCGCCTGTGCACTCTTACCGCTCAATATGGTTGCGGTTGTGTGGATCTTGACGGTTGGTGTGATACCGCACGATGCCATCTGCGTTGGCAGTTGAGTTGCCTGTCGCCACTGCCCTGCCTACAATGATGCTTTCGTTTGCACAATGTTCACAGGCAGAGGAAACCTTCAACTGCAAGTGGGGCAAGACAACTGCTCCGTGTGCACAGATGCTCGCAGTTACGAGACCATGAAGCTGACCCGAGTTGTGCAATGCGTTGACACAAAAAAAACACTGAATGCAGTGCCACCAACACTCATGCGTCAAGAACACTTTGGTGCACTGGTGTACAAGCAGGAAACAAAATGCCACATGTCCCACATGAGCGTTGCAAGTCAGATGCAATTGAACTTGATCTAGTATCCTATGGAGGGCGCAGATAAGTATCCATGGAAATGCCATCGACTATTATGCAAGCTGCATCTGGAGTAGATATGATGTTGTTCATACCAGTATTACATAGGGGAGGGACTTCATACGGCCCATCTTTTGCAACAACGCCAACTTGTACTGACTTCTGGGCCAAGCATGATCTGCCACCTACATGCAAACAATCAGAGAGCCAATATTTGGCCCAGAAAGCTCACCGCGCCTGATGTTCCCGTTTGCCAAGGATGGTTGGAAGATCTTGACGTCTACCTGCAGCACTAGTATCCTCAGAATGGGGAGCACTGAAAGCAGAGTTGGTTGACGAACAGATGGATACAAAGGAGTCAAAACCCTTCGATTCAAATTTCAAATTTTGATTGGCCTGAAAAGCACTCGGCTACAAGCAGGTTTTACAAGCGTCCCTTGTGTGACAAGTGTCGCAACAAATCATCTACAACGGTGGTCAGGTATTCTCAAAGAGAGAGGCGAAGTCAACGCACCCTCACTGGTGGGCCTTCGCATGGCAACTCTCTCACAACTCTGGAAAAGCAACCCCAATGCCAGTTTGGCAAGAACAAGGTAGTAGCAATGAATCCAGGCTCCAAGGCTGGAGTTTAAAGTCTCATGTACGGGCATCAAGCTGGCCTTTCGCCATGTTGAACTGGATGCTCCTGCATTTCCCTCCTGTGTTTCGGCTGGGGCTGCCCCTCTTCCCCCGCTCCTCGGAGTGCTGAGGCCCATTCCCTTAGGGGTTAGCGTGATCCCTGACAAAACAAGATTTTTGAGTCTGTATTGCCGAAGCTGACCTGGAAACTGGACAACTCATCTCATGGCTGAACCTGCATGCACCCGGTAGCCACTTTTCGTACCAACTAGGCATGTCTGAGTTCCCAGCTGTCCGCTGCTCGGGTTTGTTGCTAAAGTAAGCTTACGTCCACAAAGGCGCGGGCGTGGAGCGGATTGTATAGAGCGGCATTGTAGTCTAGTCTGAGCTGACTTGTCCGGTACGGCCCACTCTGTTTAGAGACTGATGCAAGGTACAATCCCAACCTAGCGTTCACAGATTCCGGGCACTTTGCCGTCACTTCACCAAATCGCGCACGGAAAGAAGGTTCATAACCAGTGTGTAATATAGTTTTTATTTTGCCGAAAGTAAAGCCTCGTCGGAGAAGTGCTTTCGGATGGGTGCACGTGTGCCCTTTTGGTACCTGTCTATGCTGACGTCAGGCAAATTTGCTTTCGCAAATGGCGCATTTGCGCAAACAAGTTGAATCGTCTACAACATGAAGCTACGCTACCTTCGTTACTTGCGCACGCTCACAATATGTTCACTACATTGCATCTGTCGTTTCATGTCTGACGCAGCTAGATTCGAATCAGATATGGTACCTTGGTACTGTGTCAGCAGCCACACAAAGGTTCCCCTTGATGCACCCTTGCGCGGATGCTGCTGACAACTGTATTGCAATCAGCTTCCCCTAATTGGCGCCCCAAACTTGGCCCCAGCCTCCGCGCAAGGGTGCATCAATGTGCCCGATTTTATATGCATGAGCGCACGCTAGGTTGGGATTGTACCGCAAACACCTAGTCACGAGTCACATGTAACCATGCGTGGGTCAAGCGTGACTCATGCTGTCAGTGAGGGAACGCTCTGGAGGGCAGGCTTGTCCTGGTGCCGTTTCAGGCGTTATCGGCCATATCACAGGCCTTGTGCAGGTACACCAAGGCCATGCTTGTGTGGCCTCAGGTACGCTCTGTAGTTTGATTTTTCTGCATGTAGGAAACTAGTGGTGTGTTTAATTGATGACTGCATGCTGCGCTTCCAGTTCCATCCGCTGCATGCAGCGGATATGGGCATGCAGCTGATGGTGAATGCTTCGAAAACCTTGTTTGTAAGCAAGGTGACCAATTGAGCCTTGCTGACACCATGGGTCTACTATTGAAGGAGTGGGACCAGGCTGAAGAAAAAGGGGAAGACTTGGAAGTTGCTGTCAAAGGAGTTTTACATGTTTGGCAGAGTGAGCAGTTCCGTACCTAGAGAATATTATTGCTGGGAAAGTGCGTGCAAGGAGCCACTTGCAGTAGCATGCATGTAATACCCAAGGCATGAGCAATAAAAGGCATCGATCTGATACCCGCACACCCAGGGAAAAACAGCAGGCTGCCCGTGTGACTGAACATGTAGTTGCACAAGAAAATTAGCCGAGCAATATTCAAGCATTCCCTAACACAAGCAACTGCGATGATACAGCAGTGGTAGTGACAGGACACCTCACCAACCTTAAGGATGCGGAAGTGAAACCCTAAATGCTGCTAGCTTCACTCTACGTTTACCGGTGCTCGTGCACCATCACTGATGCAAGCCCCCTCCAGTCTCGTCCATGCTCACATGCTCGCCATACATGCAAGATATGCTCACTATAACATGCCCATTTGCCACTGTAGAAGTCTTCACAGTAGATACCAATACTGCCCTCCACTGAACCTTCATTGCTCTCGTGTTTGATCCTCACAGCAGGAGCAAGCAGGGAGCCCTTGCATACCGAACTTGCATGGGGACAAGTTCTGTTCAAAGCACAGGCTCTGATGAATTGTGCACGTAGACAAGTCATGCAAGACGGCCCCAGCATTCTGAAACCAGTAGCTATGTTTCCTTGCATAGCAAGCACCATGCTTTCGACTTGCACAGCCTTGCTTGCTATGGTACAACACGTCTTGGGTTCATGACTGCAACAGTCCTCATATCAGTGATGCAGGAACATGACAAGGTGCCATGCGTCATGTGAAGGCGCCATGCAGATGCAACAAAAACACAGATGCAACAAAAATGCAGATGCAACAAAAACGCAGCATGGCAGCACGCCACACAGTTCGGGTGTGTGGCAAGCAAGCTGCTCCAGGAGGAGCTGTGCGGGCCTGCACACCTACTCACTGTTCAGAAACAACCAGAGAAAACATCAAACTTGTGCCCACTTTCAGGGGCAGAGTGTGCACTCAACCACCGACTGCACTGCGCTACATGAATATCGCTGCAACACAACCCGGGGCAGTGCTGCAGGCTCTCTGCTAGTGTCTTTCTTTAGAGCAGGTGCTAGCCACTAAACAAGGCGCCCTTCTCCTGCCTTCCTTCAGGCAAAGTGCTCAATAAGAAGTCGCTCAACAAGGAATCCATCACACACCAAAGAACATGTGTGCAAGCCAGTCGCAGAGGCCCGTACTTTAGGGGCACCGACCACACATAACGTGCAACACAGATAGTGATCAGGCTCTTTTTGCTTGGGCAGGGGTAGTGGGGGCCACAGGTTTTGCAGCCAGCTGGTTGGGGTTTCCAGGAGTGAGGGCTTCGCAGGTGATGAGTTGGTCCCTGAAGGCCTTGGCCTCGTAGAGGTGCAGGTCCGACAGCATCAGCTGCTGCTCGTGGTGCCAGCCTCTGCGGTTCTGCAGCACGGCACGGCGGTCACACATTGCCGCAGCACAGTCAATTAACACGGTACCCATGCTGTACCAATACCGTACGACCGCAAGCTATTGTACCAGGTGTGAACCTTTTCCGGGAGAACTGAACTGGTACCTCAGGTACCCGAGACCTGGAAAATAGGCCCCAATGGTAGAATACTTACACATAGGATAGCGCGAAATTGAGAAGTGCCACATGCATACAGTGGTACCCAGCCAGTTTTAAAAAGGCAATACAGAGTACGGAATAGCAAGAAAGCAAAACTTACATTGACAGTGGCAGGACACAAGCACGAGTGCTTGTGCCTGGAAGCATCTGAGCCGGCAAGAAAGTATGAGGATGAGACTGTGTGCAGCACATGGGACTCCAACCTGACACAAACTTGTACGCATTCAGGAGAGCAGGCAGCACAGCAAGGACGAGTAACGCACCTCAGTGTACACGTAGTCGGAGCAGTGTTTCACGGCCTCGAAACCCTCGAGCTTGGCCAGAACAGCAGGATGCGACAACCCGAACAGTAGCCGTGGCCACCTTACAGGTGGCAGCTGCAACTCCAGCAGCGCGTTGCGCAGCAGGTCGTTCACAATCAGAATGCCCGCAGTAGTATGCGGGTTGGCTTTAGCTTTCAAAGCTCGTAGCTGAGTCACATCCAGAGGCAACTTTGTAGCCACCCGCAGAAACCTTTCCAGCTTCTTCAGGGCCTCGCTGGGAGAGACGGCTGTCACCAGCTCCACCGCTTGCTTTCCAAATCGCTGCTTGAGGGTGCCGGTGGCAGGGGGGTCCATGGCGCCCCTCACGGCAGTGATCGTGCAAGCAGGTCTTGGGTGGCGAGCTGCTGGAGGCGCGGCAGCGGCCCCGTTGGCAGCGCTGCTGGGCGCCGCCAGGGGCACAGACGCGATGGATGCGAAGATCGTCACGGTCTTCTTCTCATCTTGCCAGGAGGCAAGCATGCCAGGAGGGAACACATGCGATGCCCTATGAAACCCTGGAGTGGAAACAGGCTGCCCTATCCTGCGCCGCACTGAACAAGTTGTACATGTAGTGGAGGCTATGTGGAATATAGCCCCAGCTATGGAGAGCTGAGCTACATGAGTGATCATGACAGAATTGAACCTGATAGGCATTGGCATGCATGCACAGGAATACGACGGGTTTCGGATTGACCGGCATGAGCATGGTTTTGAATGGGGATGCTATAGACAGTGGTATGTAGGTGATGGGCTGGCAGGACAGGTCACGCATTGTGTTGCGATAATAGCAGTACTTTTCGACTATCCTTGGCCGTGTATCCCACCCGCCCGGTCAGTGCAAAGGCCAGGGGGTTAGTGGCACGGTAATTCCTGTCAATCTACTTACTAGTTGCTTGCAGACTCCCCTCACCGTGAGCCTTTAGGACGGCCGGCTCTCTCAGCGATACTCAAGTAAACGGTGGCTCTATTGGAGTGCACATACACAAGTGTGGAAGCTTCAGTGGAGCTGCTGGTCGGCAGTAGTATTTTATTGGTTTGTGTTATTAAACACCTCCATCATTGAAAATTACTGTTCATGAATGACTCAAGATGTTCCAATTTGCACTCTTTCGAGAGCCCGAATGTGGCTCAGCAATAGTTCGAATCACATGCAATACCAAGTGACACCATAAAACAGGCACATGGATGCGCAAGGGCAAGTGTGGGAAGCACAAGTGCTGGCACAATAACACTGTAACGCCATGGATATAGAAGCTTCTGTATTGACCTGCAAAAGTAACCACAGAACGGAGCTACAGGCGCATGCGCAGATGTGGGCAGCTGCTCGGGCCTGGACACACCACCTCCCATGACAGGCCGCAAGAACTGTGGGCCAGAAACAAGGGAGCAAAAGCAATGGGAGTGCAAGTAAAGCGGAGCAGCGCACCGGTGGATCACGATGCCATGGGGGAGCTCCAGAGGCAAGGCCACCTGCACAGCGTCCGCAAGCTCCTTGGCTGCCTGTGCCAGCTGCTCGCGGCTATGCTCAGCTCCTCGTGGTGGTGGATCAGGTATCTTGCGACCTGCACGATGGTCTAGTGTCGCTGCCAGGCCCTGAAAGTAGCTTGATGTGAGCTCGCTTGCACAAACAGTGATGAGATACATCAAAATAGTTGGTCATGCATGCTGTCAAGGCATGGACTGCAGAAGATGAGACCGTGATGTGGAGTAAGAACACGCACTTTCTAGTGCTGCATTGAGTGACGCAGTGGCTGCTGCAGCATTTCTGTGCTCGAGAGGGGGGAGAACGTCGCCTTCATCCTGGACCGGTGCAGGCGCAGCAGGCTTGCGGGCTTCTGCTGACGATTCAGGGGCTGGGGCTGCTGTCGGCTCTGCAGCTGTTGGTGCTTCTGTGTCTGTTGGTGCTGCTGCTGCAGCTGTCGGGGCCGTTGGTGGGGCTGCAGTCGGTGCTGTGGCTGTTTGTGCTGCTGCTACAGCTATTGCTGCGGCTGCAGCTTCTGAAGGTGCTGCTGGTGCGGCTGGCGGTGCAGCAGGCGCCTCTCTCTTCTGCTGCGGCTCTTTGGGCCCACTACCGGTGCTTGAAAAGCGGGGCGTACGATGTGGCGGCGCATGGTCATCTTTTGGGGGGTGTGCTGCAGGACCATCTTTGTTCTGCAGTGGCTTGGGGTCACTGGTGCCGATCGATAGGCGGGGCGCCTTGCTCATCGCGGGTGGGGGTGCCATGAAGCGTTCTGTGCTGTTCGGAAGCACTTTCGATGCGCTTCCAGCGGTAGAAACTCGAGGTGGGTGCATGCTTGCTGCGGCGTGCGCAGGGGGACGCTCTTTGGCGGTTTGAGGATCGACAGTGCCAGCAGAAGCGGAGCTGCGGCGCTTCTCAGTCATGTTCACCTTACTTGGAGGCGGCAGGTTCAAGGTGATGCCAGAAGCAACACTGGGACGCTTCAGTTGGTTGGCCAACTTCGGTGGCTGATCGATGGTGCCGCCTGAGGCCGCACTGGGGCGCTTCTGCTTGATAATCAACTTCTTGGGCGTCCTGGGTGTCTTGAGAGTTTCAGTGGTGGCAGTAGTTGTGGACATCTTTGACTTGCTACCGGATGCACCACTGACGTCCAGTCCCAGATGCCTGGCAACATCCTTCCTGGAGCGCAGCCTTCTGCCACCAGGAGCAATGAAGTAGGCATCACTGGCCCCAGATGAGGCACCTGCCTTGCGAACTCTCACCTGCAGATGGGTGCTTCATCTATCACACAGTAATACTGGAGAAAACGAAAAACAGAGACATGCAAAAATCCGCACAATTCAAATGCACACAGTAGCCACCTCTGCAAACAGAGAACCCGAACAGGAACAACATGCGCGATGCAAGAAGTTCGACACCACTGAAGACCATGCATCCACGTTCTTGCACGTGGGGTGGTACATCAGTGGTTGCAAGAAGACAAAACCTGACACTCCCAGCACGACCAATCCACGTCAGATTTCCCCAGAGACTCTATGTAGTCAGCAAGAGCTCTCAAACACTCCTCAGGAATTTTTCCGACCCCAGACGACGAAGGCGGGCGGTCGGGGTTTGCCAGCTTTGCAGCCTTCGGTGTCTCGTCCGTTCCACCTGATAACTCATTCAGCGTTCGCTTGCGCGGTTTGGGCGTCATCTCCGCCTGCTCGCTAAATGGACTTTCTGTGATCATGCCTGCTTCGTCTGTGCTCATGCCTCTGCAAGAATGATCTCTGATGATTCACCTCGAGCCATAAACTGCCTCACAGGCCAGAACACCTGCTCACGGACGAAAGTCCCGTAAAGGCCAATCGGAAATGTGTAGAACCCTTCCACGCTTCTGTTGCGAGTACATATCTTTTAGCAACCGCTTTGTTGCCGGACGTGCAAGGGAACTGACACATACCAGTTTAGCAAGCTTTGCTCCAGGCAAGAGCTGCACATATTCGTATGATGTAGGAGGAAACTGGATGCTGGCTGCTGATCCTAACGGTGTGCGCATGTGCCGGCACATGCGCACTCGCCGCGGAGCCCAAACTATGACCTGCAGTGACTCCAGATGGAATCGTACCACAGTTAGAGCGCCTCACTTCAACTTGATCAGGGCTGTGAACGGCCAGCAAGATGTCGTTTCCCGGTATATATAACGGACGGTCTAAAGTTCGAATGGTGCACCTGTATGTTCTGTTTCCTCCGACCTTACATTGCAAATTCTGTCCAACGTGCATGTATACGTGAGCTATAAGATGAGTTCTGGCTGGAGGATGGCAACCTATCAGTTCTAGCTGGAGGATGACAACCTCCATTCCAATCGACTCGTGTACATGCATGTTGCATCAGGTGGTCTCTTCAATACTGAAGAATTCAATATTGAAGAATTCAAGAACCAGTCCCTCTTCGAAGAATTCGCATATCTATCACGAGGAGGTTTGAACCGCTCAGGAGGCCTGCCACAGGGGCCTGCTGGGTCTCAAGGGCCTCTTGCACCACAATTTTGCGGTTGGTATTGGGCATGCGCACACACACGCCAAACGGGTTGGTTTGGAACTTTTTCAAGTCTGGCGAAACTTAGAACTCCGACAAGTGAGGAGGCGTCTTGTCGGTTACTCTGTCCTGGTGTCCTCATGTGTGGCGTCTTCACGAATCGAGCAAGAGAAGAACCCTAGCAGCAGTCACTGTCCTGTACTCTCAGAAGCCCGGGACAGACCTGGATTCCTAATAGTAGCTGCATGGCACGCAGGATTAGGATGCATACAGACCAATCTTACACAGGTATACACTCTTCCAGTGTCTGGATCAGTTCAGTGGTTACATCTACAAGTGCGCTGGAACGTACAACACATAGCAAACTAGAGGATGGAGATCAACAACAAATACCAGCACAAGGAGCGTCACAAGACGAGGCAGGCAGTCAGGCAAGCTAAAACCCCAGTAGCCACATGACAGCATACTACAGGAAGATTTTTCCTTTTTTGACCCACTCAACCTCAGCTGTAGAATGCAGCAAACGCTCCATCGGTGCCCGGCCCGCAGCATGGGAGTACAGCTGCACCTCAGCTCGGAAGAGCGCATGATTGCCTTTGCAGAGGGCAACACTGATCTCCCGATGAGCACTGACCAAAAAAAATCCCATGTTTGATGTTGCAAGTGGTACAGACTGCGGTGGCGAAGAGTAGCATGTATTCCATGGCCTGTTTGTCCACTGGCGCAGGAGTGGAACGTGAGACCTTGGACTTTCTCAAGAGCTTCTGCATTGGCGATGCCAGGTGGTGGGCGCCACAGCGCCCGGGTTGGTTAGTATGATTCAATGAGAACTTACTTAATCCAACTAAGACTCTGTTTGCTTATTTTACGGTCAGTCACCCACTCGTGGCAGTAAATGCACCAGCCCTCATCCCCACTGCACCCTATTAGTTGCTAGGCTACTGAATAAGCAAGAATCTCTCCAATCACTGCCGCCTCTGTCAGCAGCATCTGACAACAGCCTGGTCTATGGCGAGAGAATTCTAGCTTAAGTGTACTAACATTGTTGGCCGCCAGCGTTGCCATGCCCTCTTTATGTGCAGCATATGACCCGCACTATGCGAAAATGTTCCTTCAGATGCTGTTATTTGGCCTTTCTTCGGACCATTGCCCTGCAAGATCAACACACGAGTTTAAAATCTACCAGATTGATCACAATGACTCAGCAACCAGTTTTTCGAGACAATTATGATGTCGGATCGGCTTGGCAACAACTTCGGATCTATTCTGTTGCAAAAGTCAGACACACATCTTCTTGTATTATGATGCTTCGTGATCCATGCCCGTGTGGCTGGGCGGCGTGCATCCGCTCTAGATCTATACTGTGTGGCAACAGCCAACGGATTCTTGAGAAGTTCAGTGTATACCCCGGAACGAAGTAGCGCCCTATGTGTCAATTGCTTCAGATATATCTGCTGGAGATTGTCTGAAGTGGTCATCAGAACTGCGTTGGAAGGTCTGCGTGTGCAGTCACATCCCTATGCCAGCAATACTGCGCAAGGTGCGCAACTTCCACTATTCCGGATCAATGAGACATAATATTTCTTGCTGTTTCGACGCTCCCATCGGCATTACCTGCCAATGAGTGCGATTTTGCATCCTATAATTGACACTCGTGCCACCCGCTTCCTGAGCCAGGACGCTGTTATTAACGCCACGAAACAAAATATTAGGCAAATGCGTTGTGCTCTTCTGCATATTGTGAAGCCATGGATGCAGCAGTGAAGTAGCACATGAGCTGGCCAACAGGCAAACCGATTCGTCCGAGCTCAACCCAAGGGAAACCCCGATTCTTTCAGATCCCAGAGCAGGTTTTTGTACTCATGATGTCTGTTTTCAGGTCCCAGCATCTGGAGCCGCGAGGAGATGGCGCTGTTTGACAGCACGCGCCACCACTGGTCCACAGGCTCGCAGCGTTGCGAACGATTTGGCAGCCAAAAAGCAGTTCTCTCGCATTCAACAACTAATATTGGATCAGAATCGGAGTGAATTGGTGCAGGTTCCAAAGGTTTGTCGCAGCCCCTGCCATTGATCATGCTGGATTGTGTGTACTCCTTGTTTCCCATTTCGTGTTGTCTGGGCAGTTGGCCAAGTCACCAAAGGTCAGCAGAGTCCTCCAGAAGGTATATTCAAGGGCCGTGAACCCCTTCAGTCTGCGTTTGCTGGGTTGGAGAAGGAGAATCGGTTTTGTACAGGAGCAATTGGTCCGCTACCTCAGAGAGATTGCACCTTTTGAGGAGGATTTTGATGTACACCAGGACGAACTTGTGGACGTTCTGATGCTGTCTGGAAGTGCTGGAGGCATATCCGAGGACAGCAGCAATGACCAAGACCTCAGCTTCCTTGATGACACTCTCTCACCTAATGACGATTGGCTCAAATACACAGAAGATGCTAGCCAGTTCGACAAGGGCCCTATGCCAGCTAATGAGGTGTGTTTCAAGCATGCAGTGCTATATCAGCACCCCATGTGCAGCACACAGAGAACTGAACAGGTAGGGTAGTACGATGACGTGCGGGCGTTGCAAACCTAGGCTTAGGGAATGATCCGCTCAACTAGCTTCGTCATATAACTCATGTGGCCTCCTTGATCTCATTTTCAACACCCTTAGCTGAGGGGGGATACAGCAGCCATGGAACCGATGCATGATCTGCCAGAAAGCAATCAGGCACCATCTTGAAGCTGTTGTTTGTTGCTAGAGGTTGTAGATGCCTGCGTTAGGTACAAGTCCATTCCAGCGACGCTCGTGCTACAGGCATCAGTGCTCCTGAATCAGTTCCTGCCGCAGTTCTTCACTGAAAAACTGCCCTCTGTTTTCTTAACGACCAGTGGCCCTAAAGCAAAGCAATCGTGACCCCCCCCCTCCCCGGCGGAAGTGTGTGCCTACCCGCTCACTTCCAAAGCGTTACCTTGCAGAACAAGCACGACCTGGATGCTATCATGCAGGATGATGTCGAGCAGAGCTGGTTCACGTACTCATCACCGCCCCCGCAAGCTCCAGGCGCCATGCATGCACTCATTCGAGAGCGCAACCTGAACCCATCATATGCGGCAGACTCGGCAGCTGATGCCATGGACTGGCACAGTGAAGACACAGGCGAGCGAGACTCCGGGGCGTACCTTGACGCTAACTCCTCAGACTCTGACGGAGGTGCCTGGCCTGATGAAGGCGCGGTCTCTGAAGATGAGGAGCAGGAGCCGGGCCGTCCCTCACGTGCAGGGCCCGGGAAATTGTTTCCTGCGACTGATCTGGGCTCAGGTGTTGGTTTAGAGGCGTCACAGGGGAGTCGGGCAGTTGTATGGGGTGGCACGGCGCGCGGCAGCGGCGGCGTCGGCGGCAGCGGGGCCCAGGATGCTCTTGGGGACCTCCAGTTTGCAGGCCTCATGGGGGTTCGGAGGAAGCAGGTGCTGTGCCAACTCTTCAATCTGGAAAGGCAGTGTTTCAACCCGAATAGCCAGAAGCAGGTAACCAAAAAAACACTCACGGCAACTGCTACTTCGCTCAAAACGCGCTACAGCAGCACGAAAGTGCGGCGCAGAGGCCTAGTTACTGTTGTCGACCTGCAAACTAGATGATGTAATTGCACCCAGAGGTCTCGGGTTCGATCCAGAGTGCAGCACAAAGATTTCCCGGCCCAGCCGCGGCTCAAAATAACTCATTTTTTCGAAGCGCTAAATCGGCAGTAAAAGCAACCCTGTGGCGAGAGTTTGCGTGATGCTTCAGGTGGCCGCTGGAGGGAGCCCCGACGCTGCGATGCCATCTCAAGAGCGCAGCGTGCAAGAGGAGGACGACCTGGAGGTGCAGGTGGAGCTCGAAGAGGGAGAGTGGCGCGACGATGCATCCTCCGCAGACGACGAAGAGGTTCTGTATGAGTACGGGGGAGACAGAGAAATCCGCGACGTTCTGGACGACATCAACATGAACGGGGACGGCCGCGACATCCTCGATGTCATCAACGACGAGGTGCTGGAGGATGACGGGGAGGGCGGCAGCCTCCTCGGGTTGGGGGGGGGTGTGCGGTCTACTGAGTCGTCTGTGCTGGGCAGCGGATCTGGCAGCGTGAAGGGGGGGGGGCGCCCGCTACTGCCGTGGCAGCAAGCCCGCAACACGGGGCCGCGGGCAGGGTATAGTACACAGGTGGCTGATGGGCTGCTGCTGGGTTCTGACGATGAGAGCAGCGAAGGAGAGGGGGGTTATGCGCGGGAACAACAACAACTACTACATCAACAACATCAGGGGCAGAGGGTGGGGTACCTGCGCGGGGATGTGGTGGATCGGGAGCCGCGGCCTGCGGCCGCAGAGGCTGCGGGTGGGGGCTTGTGGCCTGCGGCGGACGGCTATGTGGAGGCTGACGCGGACGAGTTTGTGTACGACTGGGAGTTTGTGGATGAGGAGGGGCCGAGCCCAGAAGCCATGGAGGCGGAGCGCAGAGATCTGCAGGTGCGCACAGGCTGCGGTGCTTGTTGCTTGGTGGTGAGTGCCGCTGCGTTGTGTTGAGAAAAACGAGATTACGCAAACCGCGGTGATCAAAACGACACCACCTTCCTGTATTTTTGGGTCTGCATGTGGGAAAGCTGAACGCCCGCAGCGACATAGTCCCAAGGAGCGACACTTGGGGCGCTTGCCATTGTGTCTGTGAGCTCGAGGCCTGTCGTAGACTCTCTGTTTCAGTGCTCTGAGGAGGTGCTGGTGGTGGCGCTGCATCGCATGCAGAGCTGCCCGCTGTGTTTGCGCTGCTGCGGGTGCTGAGTGTGTGCGCATATTGATGATCCATATCCTACATTGTGCAGCGTGGTCGATGTTGTAGGCTCCGATTGTAGACTGCGATGGATTCAGACAGTGGGCACTGCGGTGCAGTGCAGAGCGCATTCACAGGTTCCTGAGTCAGGTGGTGACAACGCATGCATGTGCAGGTAGCATTGGCCCAGAACGCACCAGCAGTTATGCCCGACGCTGTAGACGGGATAGACCCCACTGTGATGGGGCTGGACCGCACATGGGGGGGTGCTGAGGCGGCAGCGGCAGCCTCCCCCGCAGACCCCCCCCTGGACGGCCTGCCCGGCACCGCCCCCTCCGGGTGGACCTGGGCTGGAGTGGGGGCTCTGCAGAGCTGGGATGAGTCTGAGATGGCGAGGGAAATCGACGAGATAAAGAGGGAGCTATTCAGTGGGCAGCAGGGGGGACACAGCAGCTGGCAGGCGGCGGTGGAGAGCAGCCTGGTGACCGAGAGCGAGGGGGAGGAGGGGGGGCACGCTCAAAGCGTTCTGGCAGTAGAGAGTGGTGACAGGGGTTCCCGCCGAGAAACTGCGTCGCGGCTGCACCAGCGCGCTGTGAGCGCTGTGCGGCGGCACGCGTCGGCGTCGGCCTTGGAGGCAGGGGGGGCTGGGGCTGCTCTCAGCCCAGCAGGGGCAGAACCTGGAGTGAAAATGTCTCCTGCAGAGGAGTCAAAGAAGAGTGGGAAAGCTGCTGCTGCGCAAGCGAGTGAGATAGAGAGAGAAGCGAGCGCAGACAGTAACAATAGTGAAGAGGGGGGTGCGCCTGTGAAGAAGAAGCGGGGCCGCAAGCCATCTGGTCGTAGAAAGAAGCGAGGGGGTGCTGCTGATGCTGTTGATGTTGATGCTGCTGCTGCTAAGGCAGCGCCTCTTGTAGCCACCGCGGGCGAGACTGCCACCACAGTGGCAGCCGCAGCACGCAGCGCGGAAGATAACCGGACACAGCTGGATGCTTCAAGTCCAGAGCAGTCGGTGGATGCCTTAGAGGAGGGAGTGGCAGGCAGCCCGCCAGAGGCTTCGGCTGCCGCTGCGCCTTTGGCTGTGGCTGAGGGGCCTGTTCCCATGCGGAAGCGAAGCATGACCCGTCAAGAGAAACCAGAGGTGTCCGCGCACGAGCAAACCACTCCAGCGGCCGCCAGCACCAGCACCAGCAGTGGCAGTGAAAGCGCGCTCAGCATGGAGGTGGCCTCCTCGCAGGGGCCGGCAGAGGCAGTTGGGGGTGTCCCAAGTAAAGCAACTTCAAGACGCGGGCGCAGGAGGTCCATGCTGACCGGCGCTGACGCAGGCATTGTTTCAGATGCAGATGCTGCGGCGACAGCGCCACCTGCCACTGCTGCTGCTGCCACTGCTGCTGCTGCTGCTGGGGGTGCATCGGTGCTGGTGCCGGTGACCCCCCCTGTCAGTGGGGCAGCTGAGCGGGCAGCCCCTGATGAGGGGCTGGCGCAGTCTAACTCGGTAGGGCGGACCGATGCAGGTGCTGCAGCAGCGAGTGGAGTTGGTCAGGATGCTGCGGGGGCGCTAACGGCTGAAGAAGAGGCTGCGCCCAAGACTGCGCTAAAGCAGGGGGTGGGGGAGGAGGCGCAGGGAGGCGAGCTGCAGGACAACACGAAGGTAGGCGAGGTTGAGGGCAGAGGTCAGGCAGGCGACTTGGAGGAGAAAGCGCAAGCAAGGGAGGTAGAGGGCAGAGCACAGGCAACAGCTGCAGCCAGCATGCCGCAGGCTGCTGCAGCACTCGAGTTGCAGCCCAAGAGCAAGTTAGAGGCTGGCACTGAACCTGACGGGAAGGCCGCTGGAACGAGTGCTGCTGGCGCCTCGGATAGTGATGGTTATCAGGCTTCAGGCATTGTGGAAGTAGGGGACAGCGCCCTGGTAGCCACCACAGTGAAACAGCTGGGAGGCCTCGCTTCTGAGGAGCTCTCACAGGAGGCTGTATCCGAAGCTTCCGCACTAGAAGCTTCTGCTGCAGCTGAGTCCAAGGGCGATGCAGCGGCGACGCAGGCAGGCAGTGGGGCAGGCAAGGCTGCCACGGACTCTCAAGAGCAGCCGCCTCAGGCCACGGTAGCTGGCAGGTCCATGATGCGACAGCAGCCAGACAAAGCAGCAGCAGCCGGCGAGAGCAGCACTGCTGCCGCTGAAGCTGCGGAGGCTACTGCAGCTGCTGCTGCATCGCCAGCTGAAGAGGCACCCGCCGCACCGGCACCTGCGGCCGCGGCCGCGGCAGCGGCGCAGCCGCGCAAGAGGGGGCGGCGGCGGCTGAGCGAGTCGGAGAAGGCGCAGAATGCGGAGGCGAGGAAGGCGAGCCGCTCAGAGCGGCAGCAGCGTGCGGTGGAGCTGCAGGCGGGCGTTGAAGTGCGGAAACAGAAGCTCCAGTGGCTCGAGGCGGAAGTCGATCGCATGCGTGTGCATGCTGTGGTGCGCCCCCCCCCACCCCACCCCGTGCGTCGGCGCAAGGTCTCGTCGAAGCTGCCGTGCATCACCGCTTGCACTGTAGTGCGGCGCATGAACTTCAACTGTGTGTTAAATCTGGCAACGTGGCCGTCGTGCGCTCCTCTGTCACTTGTAGCCACAACCCTGTACCAAATCTGTTTCACCTCTGTGCTAGAGCAGTGAGGCTGTAGACAGTGGCATGTGCATGTGCAGGCGGCGGACCAGCGGCAGAAGCTTCTGGGCGAGATGCAGGACCTGAGGGCGCAGCTGGAGGGGTGGTCGGACTCTGCAGCGATGCGTGCGCAGCTGGGCGAGCTCAAGGACCCCACCCTGTTCCCCTCCCCCGACCCCTCTCTGCAGCGGCGCACGGAAGTTACCGTCGAGATCCTTCAGGATGAGGTGTGCTGCTGCTGCTGCTGCTCTGCTGTGGTATTCTGTGTGGCTACAGGGGGAACCGAACCGCTCTGGCAGATGCCGCCCGCCATGTGTGGCTTGAACTGCATCAGCACGTCAGCTTAAAGTTGGGATTAGTTGGTGCTCGTATGTCTTGTTTGTGTTGCTCTTGTTTCAAGTGCTGGATTATCGGTGGCATGTCTGGGAAATGACCAGCGAGTGACCATGCGTGTATTGGTGGCTACAGGTGGAAGGCCTGCGGCAGCAGCTGGCGGCGAGGGAGGATGCGGCGGAGTCGCTGCAGCAGGACATCAACGCGGAGTTCTACGGCGACCCCGGTGTCGTGCGGCCTGACCCCGCCGGCACGGGGAGCCCCCCCGACAGCCCCACCGGCACCGTGGCAGGCCCCTACACAGCCTCGCCGGACTCTCCCACGCGTTCCTCTTCTGGTCCTCAGCGCATCGGATTCGATTCTGAAGATCTCGCGCAGGCTGCCTTGAGCGCCGCTGAGCCCCAAGCCTGGCCTCCAGCAGGCGGCGCAGCGCGCTGGGGTGACGCATCAGATGAGGTTGGTGGCGACCCCGGTTCGGGCAGCACAGCTTCTGACGGGAGCGCAGGCGGTAGCGATGGCAGCGGCAGTGGCAGTACAAGCCTTGACGGTGGCAGCAGTGCGCGCGCAGGCTCAGCGGATGCTGGGGGGTCGGCAGGGGGCCAAGCAGGGCAGGCCTCTGGGACAGGCAGCGCGCTGAGTTCAGGGCCCGGCACCAGCGATGCACAGGATGCCGGGGATGGCCAGAATATTCCGGGGCAGAACATTCTGAAGGCGGGGAGCCCCGGAAGTGGGGGAAAGAGCGGCGCAGGTGCTTCGTCCCAGAGCGCTGTGGATGCAGACCAGCAGGCTGAGGGCCAGGGTGAGAGTGAGGGGGGCAGGGATGCGCAGAACAAGGAGTCGGCTGGCCTGCCAAAGGTAGGGCAGGTTGTTAATTGGCTCATTAACACTGTGCTGCCCAGGCCTTGGAAATGAGGGGGCGGAGGTGGGTAGTGTGCACGGTGGAGGACAGGCGGGGCTGCGGGGCGGGGCTCAGAACACCTCGATGATGAATTGGGATAATGTTGTGATGTACGGGAATGCAGATGCTGTGAATGCTGTGCGGAAGGCTATTTATTGGTGTAATGGCCTGAGTGGCATCTGCAATGAAAAGGAAACATGCCCAGCACAGATGAAGGCCGCATGGCTTCTCAGAACGATTGCTCAAAAGCGGCCTTCAAAACCAGTTCGCACAACAGTCACGCCATCACCGCATGATTCACAATAGCAATCAGCTGCGCCCAACCGCCCAATGCTCTGGGGAACTGAGCTGCTGCAGTCCACAGCGAGGTTGGCCACAACCACTGCTCCTGACCCATACCCCCCAAGCTACTCTTTCGCACCCCCCCCCCCCCGCAAGCTTATCCTGGTATACAACACTACGCGTGCAAAACCGTAGAGAGATGCTGTACAAAACCATGTAGGATTTCGTAATAGGGTTTGCATAAGAATGTATGTACCTTCTCTTGAACTCGTTGGCCTGCAATGATGGTGGCGCTCGCCATTCCCAGTGGCGAACGTTCATCTGCAAAGCCCTGGTGGCCAGGTGTGTGTGCCGAGGTAGCAAACAACCCTCGCACTAGCGGCGACCCTCGCTTCAGGGTTTGGTGCGAGGTCGTGAGGGCTATGTTCATGTTTCTGCAGAAGGCACGAGTCATAGCAAGCCCTGCTACACCCCACCCCCATCACGCTTGCTGATGCCTCGCTGCACAGATTGCTGGCCGCAAGGCAAACCACATCACGTTCACGCTACAGCAGTTGGGAGTGGGCAGTTGATGTACGTCTCAGTGGGGAGCATGCAAGAGCAGGGGCGCTTACAGTGGCGGCGGGCGGCAATGCACTACATTCATAGTTCCTATACCGGTACAATCTTCAGTACACTCTTACAGGTTGCAATCTTACATGTTTTGCCCACGACAGGGTCTTACTTCCAACTCACTCTAAGCTCGAATGAATGCTTAGTTCGAGACACAGCGAAGCGGACACTACACGGACTTCCCAACGCTCCGCACTTCAAGGAAGGCCGTGAGCGCTTCCACGAGCGCTGGTGGCCACCTGCGGTCGTCCCTCAGCCACTGCCTATCCTTGTACCTCGGGTCGTCCACACGCTGCCTGCAGCCACACACACACACACGTATGCATGCATGCATGTCACTCCACCACTGCTGCAGAGAGTGACATTGCCAGGCCCGGAGCAACACACGTCACGCAGGAATTGCAGGAAACACAACAACAATTGCACTACAGAAATCTCCTCCAAGGTTATTATTCTTTAGGAAGGTATGTCTCATAATCTTAGCTAACTCAAATATCTACATGTTGAAATTTCACAGTATACGTTTGTTGGCGAAATGGGTGCAACGGGGGGTTGGGTCCTTCTGCTGACGCATGCATGCACAGCCTTGCGACTGTTGCTTGTTGTACTAGCACATACGGCTCCTGTTGTCAAACACTCAGGCTGTGGGGTGCGCGTGGCTGCGCATCTGGACACCACTGCGGCTGTGTGTCAGTTCATTTGTACACTTAACTATTGACGAACAATTCGCGCGCGCATGTCAAACTGCACCCCACCCACACCCAAAATTGTGCGCACACAATCACTGATGTGCCTTCATGTTTCGGGAGGGGGGGGGGGACGTATCGAAATTACACATAATTATGTTCTAACGCAATACGTATTGAGCGAAACACTTGCCCACAAGTGTGCGCGCAGTTTGGCATGCATGTGAACCCGCAGAGGAGCAGCGGGGCGCCGCACCAGTTGGTTTCAGCCTCGCCCTCCTTTCCAATGGACCACAGCGCGGCAGTGAGTGCGGCTCTGGTGTCTGGGAAGTCTGGGTATCTCCTCAGTACGGCCCGCATCTCCCTCATGGAGGTGTTCACGTGCCCTGCCGCAAACAGCGCCACACACCTGCAGGCCACGCCGCCACCTCTGTTTTTTGGCCTGGTCCCTGTAGACTGGCCCACACCTACAGCCCCTGTGCATGTGCGTGCTGCAAGACTGCTGTGGAGCGGCTGTGGGCCACTTGCTTGCAACGCACGGGAGGGGGGGGGGGCAACGGGTGCAGTGATCACTAGTATCACTTCATTTTCAGCGAAGACACCCAAGAAATAGTTCCGAGTATTCAGGATTGTTCTATCTAGCTAGACGATAGTGGTGATCACTGAAGGGGAGGCCTGATGTTGTGCCGCGAATACACTTGTGAGTGCCACAGAATGCAGGTGCCCCTGCCACAGAATGAAGTGCCACAGAACGCAACGTGGCCAAAGGGAGAGAGAGGAGAGGAGCCCTCGGCATGGCATGGCAGGGCAGGGAGGCTGCAGAGGCACCAGGAGCAGAAGAGAAGGAAGGAAGACGGGCAGGCAGTCGTTGTGGAGGTGTGGCGCTGCCCCCGACCACGCAAAGCAGCAGCTCAGGAGTTCAGGAGCTCAAGGGCCGAGCCTCGTGGGGTTGCCCCCAGGCTCTATCGTGCTTGCTTGCCTATTGAATTGCATGTGAATAGACCCTATTCACATTCATGTTGTTAGTTTATGTAGCATCAAGTGCAAGCAAGCGAAACAAAAGTTCATGACAGCCTGCCACAAATAATTCGCAGAACTGTAACGCTCAGGCCTGTGCCAATACATGCTTCTGCATTTGCCACACAGCATGGTTTCATGCACCCAGCAAATGACAGTTTTTCAGGGATGCAGTGCCCAAAAAGAGTGACACATGCCCCATCAAAAGGAAGATACACAAAAGTACACGTTTTCTATCAACTGCACTCTGTATAGTATAGTACCACATGCCCTCCTTCGGTTGGCACAGGCCTACTCATATTGAGACAGACTGCGCCAAACACCCCAGAGCCTCACCTGTTTGCTGCAGCAAAGGAGAAGGAAGGGGAGAGGTTGGAGGCACGCTGAAAGTACTTTGCAGCAGCTTCGTAGTTCCCGAGCCCGATGTTTGTGTTCCCGAGGTTGTTCCAGGCTGCGGGATCCTCTGGCGCAACGTCCAAGATTGACAGGTAGTCGGCCTCTGCCTCCTTGTACCTGTGCATGAGCCGCATGCATCGTGGATTGTCAACTCTCCATGCAAAACACCTCCCAGCAAAGCAGTCGTCCAGCAGCGATAAAATACACTCAGTTGCAAGCAAGCGAGTGCAGGTGGCTTGGGTGCAAACAGTCTCGGAGCGTTGCAGGCGAGTACCTGCCCAGCTGCTCCAGCACAGCGCCGCGGTTGAGCAGGGGGTCAACAGACCAAGGGCAGAGGTCGATGGCCGCGTTGAAGTCCTGGAGCGCCTCCTGCAGCTTGCCCTGCCGCGAGCGCGCATTGCCCCGGTTGCCCCAGGCGCGGCCCACGATATCGGGGCCCCATGGCGCCTCCACAGCCCCATACTCGTTGATGATCCTCGTCCTGTGCGACATCCGAACGAGTTTGATCCATCAACGTGCCCACCATGCATGTGATCAGCAGCACCTCTCATTCTTCTGCGGGGGCTGCTGTGGGTTCAGACAGCAGGGTTGTGCAGGCCGCTGGGTTGCACGGGCAATGTTTCAGATCGGCTGTAAAGTTTCATCGATTTTCAAAGGGTCCCGGCCCCCCCCTTGATCTTGAAAAAAACGTGCAAGTTCCCCGGGTTACCTGGGGCCAGCCCCGGCTATTTTGAACAATTTTGTGCAACACTGGTTTAGGGAGAGGCCAGATGAACACCTCGTTACGGTAAAATGGATGTAAACTAGCCCATTTTACAGTCAATTGATGTAATTACATCCCCTTTGCCGTAACGAGGTGTTCATGTGGCCTCCCCCTTAGGGTCCATAATGCGGAAAGAGTTCAGAACGTGGAAAGAGTTGTATTCAAAACATATAGATGTTCTGCTTTTGCGGTAACTGTGCTAACAAACATGAATCCAGCTGTTGCTACCTGTCTTGTATTGAATGGTGAATGCATTGAATGGTGAAGAGTTGTATTCAACTGATTCTAGTATCGGATTGCAGTCTGGGCGCTGTGTACGTACTAGTGCTGGCTGGAAATTTGAAATGGAGCACCCGAGAATGCAGATTCAACGTGGGACAACCGCTTGAACATCAAATGCATCACAGAATGAAACGCTCGTGGTAACGCTTACGGGATGGGTGTGCAGGTGCAGGGCTGTGTGGCTGAGATGTTGCAGGGCTGTTTAGCCCTGCAGTTGGATCATTCACAGGGCTGAACAGGGCTAGTGAGATGGTTACGAAAAGACAGGGCAGAAAACGGGGCTAGTCTGATTGTAGATGATAGACAGGGCTAGATGCAGGGCTAAACATATGAAACAGATTGCAGGGCTGTTTAGCTGAGTTGTTGACCCCGAATGTTTTGGTGCATGCGGCCTGTTGGGAGGGTGCAGCGCGTACCACAGAGCTTCCTCTTGCTCCACCGTAGGCGCGTTGAGAGCGTCCTGCAGCAGCTTTGCCGCCGCCCTCAAGTCCTTGTCCTGCACATGCCCCCCGTGGCTCTGTTACAACTGATCCTGCATGCTCTTTATCATTCGTGCAGCCACCAACCACCACAGAATCGAACTTGCCAGCTGCTGGCCTCTGGTTTACTGAGTGGATGACAAGGATGCCAGGTGCAGGTGCAGGTGTTTTTGCTTTCCGCTCGTGATTTGTGTGGACAAGAGAGGAGCATCGTACTGGTGGATTGCTCTATATTTGAACTACCTGCTGTGTTCACGAATGCGCTGGCTCAACATTGCTGGTGCGAGAACAGCAGCGTGACAGCAGATTGGAAATATTTGAGTGTCATCGGTTTGGGTACATCGGGGAAGGGAAATAGCGGGCTGCGTACTGATGGGTCGTACTTGCTCTGGTCTGGTTTCTGCTCTGGCCTCACCACCACCTTCTCTGCACAGCATGAAGCTCCGATGATTGCTGTTGCTGATACAAAATAGCCAATGTATAGAAGATGTGTCAAATAATGTGTATGTATGTGCAACATAAGGGCCACAGCCTGTCATTCGTGCAGCATGCCGTTCAGGTCGTTCCATCAATTGCATGCCGTGACACCAGCTTGATATTCTTCTGCACTAAGAGAGTTTGCTTTGTGGCTACTATAGTTCACGAAAACCTGGTCTCCTTACCAACCATTCCAATGGCCCATTCTGATCAGGCTGAACTGCAGCAGTATCTCTGAGATAGGACGAACATATAAGTGAGGCACCTACGCTCGTTGCGGAATCATGTACGATTGATATGCAGTGATGGACTTTTGCGCAGTTCATGGAGCGCACCAACTTTGACATCTGCTGCATGCGCTGCTTGTTCCCACAAGGCAACCATTGCGAAGCCTAGAGCAACGCGTCTTGGCACTATCTCTGCATATTCAAACACGTCTGTGAAAAATTGGTTCTCTGTTTGAGGTATACTATGTTTTGGTACCAGTCAGACAGATCGGCTGGAACAGCTGCACGCCACAACAATCGATTGGTTGTGCAGGCCTCCAAGAAGAATCGCGCACCGACGCTACCTGCAGCTTGGCAGCTTACTGCCGTATAATTTCTCGGTTGGGCTCGCATTGCACGGGAGTTCAAGCCTGTGCTTGAGGTGAATTCTGAGGGGCACACAAGTGGATGTCTCAGCGCATAGGATACGCTCCCAAATCGCACGCAGCTCCTCCAGCAAGTAGCCATGATAGTTTTGATACTCAGAGATAGGCAGTATGGTGGCTAGCGTTGTGTACTGCACCGTAATGCGAGTCAGTTTGTTGCACGCCTCACTCCCTACGCAGCAGTGCCAGAACCCACAGAGTGAACAAACCAACGTGCGATACAATCAAACCCAAACTATACGTACTATTGAAACAGCTGCGTTTCTTGCTTGCTGCTGGCAGCACTAATGGTGATGATAGGGGGGCTGTTGCCTCCGTAGTGATCACCAAGGCACTTGCTGTTGGGAAAGGACAACTGAAAGTGCACGCGCAGCAAATAAAGTAACATATCGACAAAATTTGCAATCTTTTGCACTTCGTAGCGTACACGGCTGGCTATACTGAGCCTCTCGGGACCGTAACTGGTTGTGGTTGCGCATGCCGTCACAGCATGTTTTTGAACATCTAGAATTCGGCACGATTACCATGCTAGCCTCCGCGACAACAACGCCGCATCGCTGTGAGGCCAGAACCTGCTAAACCTTCAATTGCATGCCCTGTCTAGAACAAGCCCAGTTCCTCTGAAGATACAGTTAGCGGGCGTGACAAAGGGCTAGTACACTTCAATCAAGGGCTTTGTGCAAACTGAAGTACCGCGCTTCGTGTTTACCGCAAGAACCCAAGGTATGTTGCTCTCTTCTGAAAGCAAAGTTCGTGCGTGCGCCATGCCTCTGGTGCCGCAGCAGGCCTGCACCGCTCTGCCAGCGGCTGTTTATCGCAAGTAACTGGCTAGGCTTCCTGGGCCATCCGCGCACTCGGTCGTGATGACGAACAAATATATGATTCATGATCGTTTGTGGATGCTTGTTGCATCTCCACGCCTGCCTTTCCTTCTGCGATTGTTGCTAACCAACACAACGATCGCCTTTCGTGACAAAAAAGGTAGACCCTAGACTGTGCAAGGCAGCACCAGAAACCGTGTTTATCTTTTGTTTCGCTCCATGGTTCAGATTATTTGATCACTCAGATCAGCCTGTCATTGTTTTGCGCATCAATGTGTACGAGCGTGTCCCATACCAGGACTCAGTCACGGTATCATATTCCTCTCTTCAGCAGTCAATTGTACTTCATGTGTTTATTCTTCAACATCTGCATCTGTTCAAAATTCTGCCCGTTGCGGTGATTCGTGTCTATTGTCCGCCCTCCTCAGCACGACACACGGGGGGGCGGATTGCTATGTGCAGCCCTAGATCTGCACAACAAGCACCAACTTGAGAATAATCCACGTAGCTTCAATCGTGATATGGCCCGCCCTGTATCAAGATCCCGCCCTACCCACATGCACAACTTTCTTTTGTGGACAACCCAGCTACTTGTTCGAGTGCAACTTCCGGGGGTGCAACTGCACCCTACTGCCTTCCTTTACTGTTCCATATGTTTCACTTGGTGAGGAGTAGCATCCTCCCAGCCTACACAGAAAGCCCTACCACACAACAGTTACGCAATTGCTGACATCCCAGGCCTCACATCAATCCCACACGCATCATGAGTCATGACACAATTCCCAAGGTACTTTACAACGGTATTGAAACATATACGTTCGTTGAAGGCCGATCTACACCCTAAGAACAGCGCTAAATACAGCAGCCTGCAATTAGTAGTGTGCAGGTGCAGGGATCACAGTGGCGAGGCTTGAAAGCTCTGACAAGCAGCTATGACCAGTGACGCAGAAAGTGGCTTCGACACCTCATCCCGTCCAGACAGCGCCTACATGATGAGTGGCAAACCGAGGGAAACCGATGCTCATGGTAAGGCACCCTCTGCCCTGCCATTCGCAAGCCCAAGCCATGAGGCGAACCCGCTGTTTGAGAGTGGTGAGTGCACGCCAGCAACCTATTTTTACCGGGTTTGAGTACTTGATGGCTACATGTTGTATCGCCACACGTCGCTGATCTGCTCGAAAGACGGCTTTTGGGGTTTTCAACATTTTGTTGTGCCTCTGCTGCTGTCAAGTTTTTTTCATGTCCCATGAACCTCGTGCTGTATTCTGTTTGTGGATTTTTTGGTTCTGGCTGTATGGGTGCTTGCCCATTTACCGCCTTTTCGGGTTCCCACTTCACAGTGTGTTAGCGTAGATTCTGTGGCTCCTGAGTATTCTGGGCTCTCCTTCAGTCCTTGTTGATGGAACGAGGAATCCTGCAGAGCCCCACAACTGTACAAGCAGACCCTAGCGCGCAGATCTCCCCAAACGTCGGATTTCAAAGTCATACTCATTGTGCAGAGGATTCCAAGATGGAGCCAAGTGACGAACAGAGCTTCATGTCCGTTCTGGCATCCACAACAAACAAGACAAACTTGCTGGGGCGTCAGCGCCCAAAACCCAAGAAAATGTGGCAGCGCCGTTTCGTCAAGGTGCTAGTGGTGGGGGACTCTGGCCTCGGCAAGACGACGCTTGTGCGGTGCCTGCTGGCGGTGCCGGGAGAGAACATGGTGCTGCATGATGGCAGCTCAACCAGCTTCGAAGAGTTCAAGAAGCATCCGGAAGACTTCTTGAGCACTGTAGAGTGGGACGATGATGATGACCACGTCCACTGGGTGTACCAGGTGCTGTGCTGTTGCCCCCGACACTCTGTTCTGCTTCCAACTGCTGCACACTTACTTGTTCTGAGTGGGGGGGGGGTGGGTTGTTATGGGTCGTTATGGCCAATGCCTTTCAGGATGTTGTTGTACCAATTGCTGCGCCGAGTCAGGGCTATGCTGTTTCCTGATTGACTGGTACGTCAACACACGTGTTTGTATCCTGGATGCGTGGAAATGATCAAGTTTGAACAGCACCCCGCTTGAGCTCCACCTTATGGTGCCTTATGGTACCAACAGGTGCAAGTGGAAGCATGGCCTTGCGAGGGCAGCTGTCTCTCCTCTGCATCTGCGTTCCTGTGATGCATTTGCTGACATGTACCGCCGCACCAGGCTGGCCCTGGGCCGCCAACAAGCGACTGCGCATCCACATGTGCAGATCCAGGACACGCCAGGCTATGGCGACGACCTCAATCTGGAGCAGAACATCGGCCGCGTGAAGCAGTACATCATCGACCAGAACCAGGCGTGGCTGAGGCTCGAGAACAGCGCAGCTCGCGGCGAGCTCACCAGCAAGGTGGATCCCAGGGTAGACATCTGCCTGTTCTGCCTGCCCCCCCACCGCGTCCGCAACATCGACATGCTGTTCATGTGGGAGATCTCGCAGGTGCGCTCACACTTCTTGCTGCGACAGCTGTCAACCAGATGTGCCGCCCTTTGTCTGCAAGCCAGAGAATCCCACGAGGGGGCAAGTACCCAGCAGCAGCCCGCCTTGAAGTGATATTTGAAGCGCCTGTTGCTCTGTTGCTGTTGTGTAAGCTTCCCCATGCTGCTTTTCGTGATTCATGCATTGTTGTTTCAAAGTTTTCCAAGGGGTTTCAAGGTCTGACGCAACAATCGCTAGGACTCATGTGACCATATGCATGCAGCTCGTGCCTATCCTGCCAGTCGTGACAAAGAGCGACACGATGACGACCGCCGAGACCGTCAAGTACCGCACGGAGCTGCACCGCCGCCTGCAGTTCCCATGCCTGCCATCCAGGCGTGGCTCCATTCAAATGTTTGAATTCACGGAGGACTCCATGGCTGCATGCATGCCCAACAACGCCATCGCCACTGCGGCTGCCATGCGGCCCCCCTTCCTGGTCGTCTGCAGCAACTTCTACAACAGGGTGCGATCCATCCTTCATTGTTTTGATTCCATGCTTCACTGTTTCCCTGCTTAGCGACGTGCCTGCAAAGTGTCTGGTGTGCAACGCCACTCTGAAGCATAGAGCTGCACATGCATATGTAGCAGTATGCGCATGTCCATGCCCTCCAGAACATCCATGTGGCTACGAGTGTAACCCTTTCACAGCGCGCCTTCAGATGACCTATCCGCGTCGTTCTTGGCACGGGTGACTGTATAGACGTTTCGAAATGGTCTGCTTGGATTTTCCTTGCCTTGTCCCACTTGTTCATCATCGGAAGCCTGTGTGGTGCCACGCCACTGAGGACACGTTGGAGCACCATGATGCACGCAGCCACTGATGAAGTGTGGTTGGAGAGCTTGGCATGGCATGCACAGCCACAGAGCAGCTCCTCCATCCCACAAACTCCACACGGGAGCCTGAACTCAGAGCAGGCATCTCGGAGAAGCCCTCGCACATGTGCTGGAGCCAGTCGATTTAATAATATCTTCGCTAGCAATCATTGTCGGGTGTTTTGGGTGTGCATTAAAACACGTGCACTGCTGCGTGGTGCAGTGCTCGGGGCAATGCTGTGCGCAGCAATGCAGCATCTGCTTTTGTTTGCAGGAAAAGCTCAGGGAGAAAGAGCCAGAGCTGTGGCCGGAGAGGGTGTACCAGTGGGGAACTAGTGAGGCCATGAACCCCCAGCACAGTGACCTGCTGCTGCTGCGCAAGCTGCTGTTGGAGGAGGCCGTCGAGGAGATCTCCCACTGCAAGATCAGCAGGTGCTGCGCTCCGCCTGCCTCTGCCCCTTTGCTGCTCCGATTGTTAGTTCCTGGTGGGCTCTGAGCGGGGGGGGGGGGCTCTGCACGTTCAGGCATCATTCGTGCGGGGGGGGGGGGCTCTGCACGTGCATGCATCATTCATGGCATGCACGCATGCTCTGCTGCTGGTCCTTGTTCTACTGGTTCGTGTACCATTGGTACCTGTATCAAGAAGGGGAAGCTTTGGATAGCAGATTTAATTGTGTAATGGTTAGTTATAATAGTTATAATAGTCACGTGTTACAACCCGGAAAGGTAGTGAATAGGTATGAATCCAAATGGTCAGAAAGAACTGGCACACAATATCCACCACATCATGAATGGCACAACAGTACATAATAGTTGAATTGAATTGTGTTTTGAAACATCACATCTACTTGTAATTGTATACTCAAATATAACATCTCCAAGCATGCCATACCGATGCAATGTCCCAAGCACCACATCATGCATGTGCTGTGCTGTATGTGTTGATGCATCATGATGGGAAGTGGTGTTGCGCCACCGCTGCATGCCGTGCATGCATCGTCGCCCCTGGGCCCCCTTCACAAACTGAGCCGCCGCTTGCTTTCCTTGAAAAATCTCAGATCAATGACATCCAAGCACTCATCTCAGAAAGGTGGCTTCGGCGGCGTGCAGGTATGAGCAGTGGCGCAAGTCGGAGATCAGGAAGGTGCGGCCCGTGCAGAAGATGCTGCGTGCGCTGGGCACCACCATCCTCACCCTCGTGGTCTTGGGCGGCATCGCTTATGCTGGCTACAAGGCCGCTGAAGGTGAAGTCGACATGAAGGAAGAAGTGGTGCGGTTCCTGTAATCCTAGTGTTCCTGAGCTTGATGGTGTTCCTGAGCATGGCGGTGGTTGTTATGTTGCCGGGCTGCAGCTCCTGCAATCTGAAAAGGCAGTGCAAGGGTGAAGCCCCACATGCGAAATGCAGCTCCAGAGGTTAGTGGGCCCGTAGTCCACTCCCTGTTCTAAAGGGGCCTCTGAGGTTCATGCCCGCTTGGGCTTGCGCTCCGAGTTGTTGGGCCACTTGTTGTGATTTTGTTTCCTGGACAAAGTTATTCCCCTGACAACACGATCAGCCAATTGATGGGTTTTGTTTGTTTGAACCCGAGTATGCTACCTGTATACACTATCAGGCGTCCACGGTGTAACAGATCACGGTGTAAAAGATGTGCTGCGAAGTGAGGGTGCCCACCGCCTGCAGGTTGAAGAGGAGCCTGAGGAGGTGGTGGATGAGGAGCCAGAACCGGTACAGGCCATCCCAGCACGTTCCCCCGCACGTCCTCCTCCTCCCTCTCAGCAGAAACGCTGGTTCTAGGGAATGTCCGTCGGTTTTTAACAGCACAATGGCACTCCGGTACAAGACACCAAGCGCCGAAACGGGGGGGGGGGTCCAAGCTTTTACTGATGTATAATGCGTGTGCTATGCATGCGACTGTTGCCTCGGTTAATGTAGAGAATGGCAATGTGTTGGGCGGCAGCGATGCTCCGGGGAACTGCGACATTGGTGCTGGACAGTTCCGACATGCAGTTCGTGTCCGGTTTTGGGAGCTCCAAGTTAATGCTCCAGCCGTGATTGTGTCTACATGTTGCCGCCTGTAGCTTTTTGTAGTGGCGTTGCGGAGCTTACTGTCCATAATGAACTAATATGGGATCATGCATTGGTGCATGTAAACGTTTTCACCCTGAAGGCATCCCGAGGATACAAATGCCACAACAATGCGGATATGGTTGCAAAGAGACGCAGTATTCGCTCGCAATGGGCGTGACGGCTGCATGCTTTGCTACGAAGGCTTTTGAATGTTGCTTCTCGACATGTGCTCTGTGTGCCGTGCCAGTGTGTATGAATGAAACTTACATCGAGCGGTCAGTGTTCACGTCAGTTCAGGAAATAGGCACAGGAATGCCAAGCCAGCAGGAAACCTACAGATGAACAGTAGGAGAAGGTATCTGAAGCTGCCAGGCAAGAAATGCAACAGGGCAGCTGAAACTACCAGGGCAGGTGCAACGCGAGAAATAGAAGGTTACACATCAGTTGCTGTGCACATTTATACTCATAATGACAGCCTATGATCGTTAGGCCTTGCCAAGGTACTTTCCTTCGCGTGTGTCCACCCTAATCTCATCACCTTCTGATATGAATATCGGTACCTGCAGAGCAAAGCAACCGCGTTAGGCAGGCAGGCGTGCTGCTGGAGCCTGGCCCACCGTTTCGGCATGGCGATCACACAGTCCGCGACAAGACAGTCGTGTTACTTGAATCGGGCTACAAATTCGGTGGCTCCTGCAGAGCTGCTGACTCACTAGCACCCTCCAAACTGCATGCTGCAGATACTCTGAGAACGACATCCAGTGTGGCGGCTTGAACACACAGATCATCACTGATCACTGAGATCACTGAGAAACCTGAGCACCACTGAGATAGATCACAAGAAGTGAAAAGGCGACCAAGCGTACACATGCAGCTGAAAGGCGCCCTGCTATCTAATGCACACTGCACGCCCCATGCTCCTTGTGCACACAGAAGGAGCATGCACAATCATCGTGTGTATGGCAGCAGTCAAACGTGTGCATGCAGTTATGAATGGCAGCACAAGAGCCGCTTGCACACTCAAGTTGTAGCAAACACGCAAGCTATGGCAGGCAGGGTTTACCCCAGGTAATACCAGGTGCCCCAGGTAATACCAGGCAGAGGTGATCACCTCGATCTCGACACCAGTCTCCAGCAGCGCTGGCTTCTTGGCTCCTGCCGAGGTGTTGCCCTTGATAGCTGGATCAGCCCTAGTGACCTTGAGCGTCATGTTCTGCGGGGGCTCCACCGAAATGACTTCCTCGTTAAAGAACACGAGGTCGCAGTCGGTGCCCTCCCTCAGGTACAGCGCCCAGTCATCGTCCCTGGGAACCCGAATCTCATCAAAAGTTTCCATGTTCATGAACACGAACGTCTTGCCCTGCACAAACATGTGGCGTATGTATTGCCCCACATTTTGTTACTTTCCAGGCACAGGATATCAGTGACATCATCACTGCTAGTGGAAGAATACGACCACTTCCGGGTCGGGCGCTGTTGGTCTTAGCACAGAACCCGAAAAATGCACATGTATGCTCAATAACATGGTGCTGTGCCAATCGAGTGACACTATCACTCGCTGTGATAGTGGCGTTCTGTCGGCATGATGCCTTTGGGTGCATACAGCGAAAAGCTCCCAACTGCTGTTGGTTGTATTGTATCTGGATGGACTCATGATATCACAAATAATGTAGTCTTGATTGCTCTGGCAGTTCATCTCTAAATTTCCTCTCTCTAGCCTTTGGCTTGTAGCAGAAAAGTGCCGGCAGCGAATTTGCTGAACACAGGGCCTGGGGATTAGCCTCGCCTGGCCCAAGGAGCGTGCCTCTGAGTAGGTGTATTGACACTGTGTCTTCATGACTTCAGCTGCTTGCAGCGGCTCCCCCGCACGGAACGTCTTCTCTTGGGTGGTACCTGAGACCAGGTTCTTGATCTTTGAACGCACGAATGCTGCTCCTTTACCTGGTTTAACGTGCAGGAACTCTGCAAACAAATAGCCATTGCAGACCATTCGCTAAGACTTCACGCCTTCAATGCTTTCAGAGTAGCGCTTGCTTTGTTTCAGCCAGCGTGTCTGGTTTCTCAACGGGCCCTTCCTTTCAGACCTAGCTGTAGCTGACCACAAGGTTTAGCAACCACTCAAGCATAAAGGGACAAGGGCGAAGGCCCTAAGTCTTTTGGATAGTTCATTTCTATGTATGGTACTTTCTGCTGCGGACGCTGGCTTCCCATCGTCGAGGCTGGTGGTATACAATACCACCGGCCGTAATCGTACCTAGCACTCTCCAGGGAGCCCCATCAATCTCCAGTGTGGTGCCATTCTTAATATCATTTGATGTCAGACGCACCGTCACGTTTCGTGAGATCCCTGACTGCAAAACTCATCATCTCTGAGCGACTTTGCTTGAAGCACTTGGAATGGTGCAGCTTTCGTAGCATGCACGTCGAGGACGTGAAACGTAACAATCACGTTGAACGAAAGATGTACTAATGAAAAGGAGCTGATACGAAACATACTCGGAACCAGGCTGGATGTGACACGAAGGGCCTCACTACACCTGCCCTGCACACTGGTCTTCATTCAAAGCCACGCGCGAAACCGTAGGTCAGCGATACAGCTTATTTGAGACATGCGTACAGTCCCACACCTGCAAGGTGGCATCGTGATTGTTAGTATGGAGCGGGCTCAGAGACAACCAAGGGTTTCTGTTCCGTACATGTACAGAGAGAACTGCTGAACACATCGATGAAAGGAATACCAGAAGATAATTCCCTCCACCGTGCGCTCCGAGGTAAGGTCTCAGCGCATCAGAGTTGCCTGAAGTGGTATCTGGGAGTGGTTCAGGGTTGGACTTTTGGCAGCCTGAATTCAGCTGAATACCAATTCTGAACATGACTGGTGTAAAACGCACTGCACTAATACGGGACTCCCGCGTATACAGGCAGAAATATGCTGTCCCCCAACGTGTCGTAGATGTGTTTATTATGGCCCACCTGCACAATACCTCTTGTTTGCCCAGATGTTGACTACATGTATCCATCGATGAGTTCACCATTGCAAGCGTGTTGCTCAACCTTGCCCATCTTTGGCCTACACCATCGAAAGGTTTACGTAGGGATGGCTTTTGGGAGAATCATGTCGCCTCACTTCCGGGGCAATATGAGGGGACAGTTTTGAGCACTTCAAAATATTGAATACTCATGGCACACCACGCCATACGCATGAAGGGCTTCAGAAGTCTGTAAGAGTACACATGTGCGTGCAGCAGTAGTCAAGCCAGATGATCACTTTGCATGATGCTAGGCACTGCAGGACATGAGCTAACAATATTGCTGTCCACTGTGAGCTTAATATTATGGCGCTTGAGATTCTTGCCAGAACATTCCAGAATGCTCGGCATTCAGGCCGCTCATGCTTTCTGCCTGGCGAATCAACGGTTCAGAACCCACCATAATACTCCAAAACGGACATCGTCCTCGTTTGATCAAAGTAAGCGGGGCTGCGTGACATGTTTATGGATATCGGCGGGAGGGCCTGATTGCCAGAGAGCCCCAGTGGCAATCACGCGCGACCGCTGTTTGGCGAGCTCAGTAAAATAAGCTTGCTTCAAGATTTATTATCTGTGTCATTGGAGGTGAACATCTTTGTTGTGAAGACTGAAGGTGAGCAGGCTTCATTGTTTGTTCCATACAGCAAGCTCTATGTTTGCGCTTCACAGCGGCTGAGAAGAACGATACTGCTGCATCATCGCTTGACGAGCCAGCTTGGTTGCAGCAGTGAACAGGTCTTGAAAGTAACAGTCACTCCGTTTGTGGGCGTGGGGTGTACTCCAGAGATCTATGAATAAGCTACTACAGCATTCCATGATAACCAAACGTTAGTCTGCAGGGCTGTTAGCCATGCTATCCACGATTGCTCGCTACCTGGCCCCTGTGGTGAGCCAGGCAGGAACAGCAGCAGTGCGCAATGGCACCTGCAGCAGCTCTGCACTTCAGTATCTGCGCCCTCTATCCAGTGCACCTTCCATATACGACTATATGATCAGGTTCCACGTTATTGACCGAGATGGAAGGCGGCACACGCTGAAAGGGCTGACAGGGTCTAATGTAGCGGGAGCGATGCATTCTTCTGGCATCTTCACCCAGTTTGATGACTTCACTTACGGGCCTGAGATCAAGGATCCAGATGCCCACGTATATGTCAGTAATGAGTACGCTGCAATCCTGGGCATGATGTCAGACGAAGAGAAAGATGCGATTCAGCATTGCGCAGATGAGGTCAGGCAGAAGTACGCCTCCAAAGCACTCTGTCCACTTCTCTACAAGTTGCGAGGGAATTCTGCACTGCATACAAACATGTGGGTTGCTAGTCTCGCTGTCGGGCCTCGATACTTCGCAGGTAGGTTCTTGGGTGTGATCTTGTCCCAGTTCGGTTCAGTTGCTGTGCAGCGGACAAGTGGTGTTCTCCAGAGCTAGTTTCATGCGCTGGTGGGCCAAATTCGCCCCGTTTGTTGCGTGTTCGTCCCCTCTCGCTGCTGACCTGCTTCATGATGTCGCCCCTGGCCGCACATGAGAAGTGTATTGTGCAGTTCAAGAATGGCGTCATACATTGTCCTGGACAAGACAGTAACTGATTTGACGGTTGCTCAAGCTCCACACCTACCTTTCGTCATCCCATGATGCAGTTTCGATTGGCCCAGGGTTTGGGCTGCATCGGACTCGGTCAAGTACCGTCTGGATAGCAACAACTTCAACAACCAGTAGTGGCGCAGTGACGCTGGCTGCATAACAGCCATGAAGACGTCTGCAGTGGCTAGGAGGTTACTGTCATGCTGTGCACTGCGGTATTGCTGTATATGTACACATCTTCTTAGGTCAACTTGTAACCATTGCTTTGGGTTTCGGAGGACCGTTTAGTTTTCTCAGTCACGGGCGTGATAAAGCATGTTACAAATTATAGTGGGCGGCGGGGGGGAGGCCAGGGATCTGGGAATGGCATTCAGGAAGGCTATGGCGCCCAAGAAGGAAATAACCACATGGTCGAAGATAGCGACCCAGAGCAATAAATAAACCCCACATCTTCACAGTGTCATCAAGGCATGAAGGCCTTTATGAACTATGCTAGGAACATCTCTTTTACTCAGTCTGGTCGAAAAAGCACTACATGAAGCTAAATGAGTCAACCAAAATGAACCTTTCCTGGTGCAGTTGAATAGGTGAAACGATAAGGTGTACTGGCATAAAATCACTCAGGCAGATTCGTGGTCCAGCAAGTACTTCCCCCACAATGTGTCACCTGTTCTTGCGGCTCATGGCTGCCTTCTTCGATTTACTCTCAGCGATGGTCTGGCTCTCGCCACTGGAGAGCCCGATCAACTTGAGTAGCTTTTGTGTGATAGTAGGAGGCGGTGGTGGTGCATCCTCTGGATTCAGTGGTGGAAGCCACTTCAGTGGGTTGCGGTGAAACATCCATGAAATGGGCCAGTATTTGCTGTCTGGCAGGAGTAGCAGCCCTGTCACACATCCAACTGCAGCACACAACCCATTGCTTTCAGATGAGCGCTTGTTGATACTTCTTTGCTGAAAGGCACGCTGCTGACGGGTGTACTGAGCGATTGACAGGTACAGGCTGTTGAGCAACACACCAGTGAACCATATTTTGATCATGGCATCAAAATCCTTCAACGTGAACCCGATGCAGAAGCACACGAAGCCTTCTGTTAGAAATATTACAAGGGCAAGAGTCTCATAGTATTTTTGCCCAACAAAGTCCATATTGACCAACGTGAAGATTTCTAAAAAGTGACAGACGTGAGCTGTATGTCTGCGCCGAGTCCTCGCACTTCGCAGGTGGAACTAGGTTCGTCCCTTCAGCAGGTGGCGTGATCTAGATCTTCAGTTGTGGCCTGGATCAGACAACCGGTTCCATATGCTACAACGTAACCGTATTCAGCGATTGGGAGAAGGTGCTTGTGCTGCAGGAGGTGGTTAAGCGTTCGGCAAGCAGGCATTACCCACACAAGCTTTTCAGTGTGACAGAACTCCCGGTAACAGTCGACTTTTGCTTGCTGAGATTGCGACAATCGAATTGGACTGTCAAGCAGTAAAAAACAATCTGTCGCGGTGAATGACGCCGTCTCTAGCATTGACGTGTGTTGTGAGTTGCGTGCTGGGGACATGAATTAGAAGCTTGGGAAATAAATTCATATTTTTTGGATTCAAGCTGGTATTGGTGGTTCAGATTTTTAGGGACATGTGGACATGGTCAGGTGCATATTCCCCATGCCCATGAACACAGAATGTGGAAGAAGAAACTCACAGCGCTTGATTTGCCGTTCAGACTGATCGACAGGAAACTGACAATGACTGACGGAGAGATGGGGCTCCGAGCGGGTACAGAATGGCGTGATTGTAGTGAATTGCGCAGATGATAGCACTTGCGTGAGTCGGCTTGTTGTTCGAACACGCCCCGTCTGTTGAACCACCACGATCGTGCTGACCGTCAATAGTTCAGAAAATCGGCCTAGTATACTTTGTGACATCGTAAACGTCTGGCTACTGTGCTGTGTTGCTTGTCTGCTGAAGATGCCATGCATCGAGTGTGTTTGTGCCTGACTGCCGCAATGACCAACGCCTGTGGGGTTAGAGGTCAGCCCAACACGGGCTGACTGTCAATGAACAGCAATTGTTGTGAATGCCATAGGATTTTGCGTCCTGGCGCTTAGCCCTCAAAATGCCTCGGAGTCGCAAGCACCCACTTGCAAAATGTCTCGAGGTAGTGGACAAACTGATGAAGCAGCCGCACGCAATGCAGCTGTTCAACGCGCCAGT
The DNA here is from genome assembly GCA_032359135.1 of Ulvella scutata. NCBI lineage: Eukaryota > Viridiplantae > Chlorophyta > Ulvophyceae > Ulvales > Ulvellaceae > Ulvella > Ulvella scutata. Next base: position 43,679 of record JAUMHD010002894.1, read on the forward strand.
CGACATCCAGGGCCTTGGATTGGCAGACTATCTCGAGGTGGTGAAGACGCCAATGGATCTCGGCACTATTCGCGGCAGACTGCAGGCAGGCCTTGCATCGGAGTGGGTCACATGCGAGTACGACTCCCCCGAAAAAGTCCTAGAAGACATTCAACTTGTGTGGGATAACTGTATCGCATATAACTCGCGTCCTGATGAGGAGCCCATCGCGCAAGCAGCACGCGAAATGGTCACCAAGATGAACCAGCTCTGGAGTCAGGCAGGCCTGGGAGGGGATGCCAGCACAGCAGCTGGGCCGAAAGTGGCCTCTGTGATATCAGAGGTGGAAATTCCGCAAGCGTTCGACTCCCCTGGTGTGCCCCTGAATTCAAATTTTTGCTGCGAAGCCGATCGCCTTTCTGCAAGCGAGACCATCGCCCGTGTTTGAGCATCTCGTACACAGCTCTCCTGTTGCAGATGACACAGAAGTGCCAATGCGAGTCCTTGATCGGTTGATGGTGTATGGAGAGGACAATGGCACAGTCCGTATGTGGAGCCTTGACTGTCTACACAACACATTGGGCATTCAGCCCGGATCTTCTTCAATTCCTCCCTCTGCCATATTCGCACGTGGCCGACTCAAAGCGCCAGATGCTGCAGTTGCTGAGAATACAGGCCTGCAAGGTATCCACAAACCTACTCCATTCCACTTGATGGTCATGCTGTAGGTTTTACTTGTTGTCACAGTGGTGTCTTGAATCACCGCTGCGTCAAATACGTATGCTTAGCAACGTCCATACGTCTGCCCTATAAACTACTGCGTGGGGCTGCTGTTGTACATAAGGAGGCCACCTAGCAGTGCCTGCATGGTGTATGAATGCTCCAAGGCCAGAAATAGCTGCTGCAATATGCCTTGCTGTAGTGAGGTTTCCTAATAGAGTTATCATGCACATGCTGCAGCTTGTGACATGGAATTGTGTTGTCCACCGGATCCTTTCATAGCCTCTGACCTGTTGTGAGCTGTCTGAGTGACTGCCTACTCCTCTCCAGACCAGATCACACTGTGGCAGACAGATATATCTATTTCGTTGGTTATGGCAGCTGCTGGCATGCTTCGTGTTCGCTAGCATAACAGCGTAGGCAGCATGAAGAACACAGAATAGCAATGCACACAGTTACGAGACTTTCGCGATTCACTGATCCATGTATTCAGATATCGAGGTTGACATTGGGCCGATTCTGGACTGGTGTGTCTCGCTCTCTGGAGGTACAGCACATGTGTGCATTCAGACATCGTCTGCATGCTATCAAGTCCTCGACTCGGCGCCAGAGTACCAGCCCCTCTTCTTCCTGTGCGAGTTATTTGCACGCTTGTGCCAGGCATCGCTCATGGCTCTACGAGAAGCACCTGCAGCGGATCTGGATGCTTTTTTGGTTCTGTTGTGCCGCCAGCTACTCTGCTCTTACTCGAAAGAGAGCCTTCTGTACCATGTTCAAGTGCGGTTCCGTACTGTTCCTATCCACACACATATGATATGTTTACACGCTTCTTCTCAGGCAATAATTAAGTCTTCTACTTTGTCATGCAACTGTGGCACATTCACCAGTAGTTGGGGACGCCAAGATCCGGCAGGTGTTGACATCTGCTCCACTGTACATGCCTGTGGCGCTTGAGTTACACCATCCAGTCTCTGTCACTAACAAGCATGGACGCATACTGTTCATGTTTGGACGCATACTGTTCATTTTAGATGCATTGCTGGTTATGTTTGCTGGTTTTGTTCTGGTACTGATAGTCTTCTTTCATCCCCCCATCTATGGTCATCCGTGAGGCATGCTGCTCCGTGGGGGCTTGTCAGCATGCAGCAGGGTGCCCATGCGCCACTGACTTGACACTATGGCTTACAGGTGTGCCTGCCACTGCTAAGCAAGTTTCTAAGCACATGGGTCAGCAGCCACAGCCCAGTTCCAGTGGGCATGGCAGGAGTGGCGCCCTTGGCAGCGTCCGAGCCCCCTGCAGTCTCTGGTGGCCGCCGCCTCATCACCGAAATAGTTACCATGCACCAAGACCCAGTCCAGCTCACAAAACGCATGCAGCACATCGCGAAGCTTGTCAGTCAACTGAACCTAATGCAACAAAAGATCCATGGAGCCCATGAGCCGCCCTTGTGGGGCCCCTCCACCCTCCCTGGTGCTGCCCTCAGTTTGGCGCCTGGCCAGGGCAAGGATGCACCTGATAGCCACATCGACGCGCTGGTGATGACTACACCTCCTCAGCCACTTGTTATTGAGCCTTTAGCCACTATGTCTGGTGCTGGAGGGTTCGGTGCGAGCGGAGGGTTCGGTACACCTGGGGGGGGTGGTGGCAGGGGCACGACTGCAGCGGCGATGTCGGCTGCGGGCGGAGAAAGTGAAAAACGACGTCTCCATTTAGAAAGCAAGCGAGCGTATGAAGCTGAGAGGCGGCGTCGGAAAGCCGCCGAAGAAGAAGCGCAGCGCGCAGCAGCTGAGAAGGAGGCGTCCGCGGCTCGCGGGCCACCCCCACCCCTGAGTGGAAACTGGCGCACGCCTGTCGAGCTGTTGCCGAGTTTGCTGTCCGTTTGGGACTTTCTAGGCACCTTTTCGGACGTGTTGTGGCTTCCTCCGATCCCACTCGCTCGGCTAGATGCAGCTCTGTCGCCCAACCCTGTGCACCCAGAACCTTGTGATGAAGCTTCCGAGTTTGTGCTACGGGACATTCACTGTGCGCTGCTGCGTACTCTAGAAGGCCGTGCGGGGAAGGGCGCTGAGGTCCCAATGCTCCCTGTACTGCGTTCAAAACGCACCAACATCCTCCCTTGCGTTGGAGACCACCACTGGCAGGTGATCTCCCCACAACTCTCAAACACGCACGCTTTGTCCTGGGCTGTCTTGTGCGTAGCGCTGCTCCTGGTGATTGCAGATCGTGTACTGGTATGCGTGTGCACTGCGGGGAGCATGCCAAGGTGTGTGCAGGTGAGGATGGCGAAGCTCTTGGAAGGTAGGGCATATGATGCTGCTGTGTACGCAGAGCCACACGCAGCGGAGGCCCTGGATAGGATGCGCATGGGTGACTACTTGCAACTCAGCCTGACGCACCGCTTCGCTATCCTCAACTTGTTAATCAACATTGCACTCAGTGGTGAAATGCTCAGGTGAGTCGTCTCTGGCTCCTCGCGCATCGAAATTGAGCAACATATTATGGCACCACTCATGACAGAAGGCTTTAAAATTGGTTGAGCGAGTGGCTGAAGCGCAAAGTTTCTGTCGCTGCAAAGTTTCTGCTCGTCGCGCCTGGGAGCTCCATGTGTAAATCACCACTACGGTACAACAGTATAGAGGATACATAAGCACCATTGTGGTGCAGGGGAGAGATTGGGGCAAGAGTAGACGACTTTAATGCCATTAAGAATCAAGAACGAGGTCTACCAGTTGGCGGAAAGTCTTCCACAAAGCAACGCGCCTCCCAAGGCAAAGCGGCACAAGCCACTGCAGGCAACTCAACAGAGGCACCTGCAGCTGCCCCAGACCCCTCCAACCACCGCCGCAGCAGCGGCAGGGGGGACCCGGCCGACGCACAGCCCCGCTCCGACGCTGCTGCAAAGCCGCCGCGCACAAAAACCAATGGCAGCAAAAGGCGCAGTGGTGGCGGGGCGGAGAGAGACCAGCAAAATGAGGCTGCTGCTGCTGGTGAACAGGTATACATGCTACCCATGCACGTGTCCACCTCAGGAAATCTAGGGTCATACATGCTAAAAAGTTCATCTGTGTTATGTTTGCATCACAAGAACTTCGTGTTCATGCGCACCAGCAGTTCTCTCTGTTGGCTGTAGTCGACGCATTCTCTGTTGTGTAGGTGGATGACAGTGAGACAGAGGACGATCCGGATGCGCCGTGGGGCGCCGGAGGGAATGCTGCGCCGTCCTCCGGCAAGGCAGCCAGCGGCAGCACTATGGACGTCGACAGCCAAGAAGAGCCTGGCGATCATGACAAAGATGACAGCGGTGATGATGAGGACGCGAGCTCAGATGAGGAGGAGCGAGATGAGGAGGATGAAGCTGCAGAGGAGGCTGCACAGGCAGGCGCTGAGGGCATCGGAAGCTGGTGGTTGTGGGCGTACAATGCCAGGACGGGGCTGCGGCGGTGCTTGGGCACAGACTGCCTGGGCAGGCGCTACTGGCTGATGGCCGGCCGGGCTGGAGCATACCAGGTGTGGCCGCACTGCATGCCAGTCTAGCTAGCAAGGCCATGAAACGTGTCTTCAAATGGTTTGCCGATGTGCGTGTGATCATGAGGCGTGTTTTTTCAATGGCATGTATGAGTTTCGGCGGCCTGCAGAAGGTCTCCACGTGGCCCCTGTGCGGCGCTCCAGTGGAACACAACTCTTGGGTGGGTATGTGCGTATGCTTGTGTGAGAGTTCTCTGTTATAGATGCGGTTGCATCACTGTGTGCGTGGATCAGAGGCGGTATGGTGCTGCAGATCATCGTAGAGTCAAGGCCTCCGGAGCCGCACCCTGAGAATGGCGCTGCTGTGGCAGCCGCACCAGAAATGCTTCCCGCGGCGCTGCTGGATGCGAAGCCGTGGGGGGTGTACACAGGGTCTCAAATATTCAGGCTGGTTGCGTGGCTACGGGCTGGCTCCATGGCTGCTGAGGAGCCTGTGCGGCGCGCCCTGGAGCAGGCCCCTGTGCCCCTGCCAGCTGTTGACGCTGTTATTATGCCGGGCAAGTGGCAGGTTTGTGCCCCTAGTTTTGCTCTCTGCAGGATTGCTTTTATGGAATTGGCATGAAGTCATTATTTCGGCGAGATATTCTTTTCAAGGGTACATAGCACACTTCATTACTATCCGATGATTGTCCGTGGTGACCTCTGCTCAAAACAGCGAACTGATTTCGCCCAGGCTGTCAAATAGGCGCTGCAATCAACCCTGCCTCTCCGTCGGGAGACATACCATTTAATGAACCTGCTACACGTTACATTGAATCATGTTGTGTTTTGTAATTGAACTGAGCGCGCGTCTGCTCTGTCTCCAGTGAAGTGTGCTCACGTTTTGTTGCGTGTGCCTGGAAGTGAGATCGTTAGCGTGTGTTCTCTTGCATGTAAAAATGTGAAGATCGCAGCGGCGAAAAGGCAGTGCTGTACAGGAGCTCCCCATCCCTGAAGATGCTGTCGAACTCGACCAGAACGTTCCGGATGGGTACCGGGGTCTTCTTGCACCTGCCCTGCCAGGCGCCCTCATCCAGCCCTTCACTCTCCCGCGCGAATCTCCACCTCCCGATACAAAAGTGTGCCGCGCAATGCATGAGGCTGCCACATGCCTGCGGTGGTGGGCTCACAAGAACCCAGATGGGGAGCTGGTGCCCCGCAGGAACCTTCTGCAGATTCTAGAGCGCATGCACGGACCCTCCCTACAGCCTGAAGGCGCCGGGCGCACTCATGGCCAGGGGGTCATGCAGGGGGTTGGCATCGAGATGGAGCCGATCAGGAGAGACGCAGAGGCCATTTCGGCCATGCTGACAGACCGGCAAGCTATGGCGGCAGGCTGGACGCATGAGCGCCAACAGCAGTGCGCGCTCCCTCCCTCTGATCCCAGTTCTGCTCTCCAGTTGTCAGGTTTGCTCATCTGTCCGTGCTCAACTGTCTGTCGTTCTTTGTGTTGTGCTTGAACGCCCAGCAACTGCACACTTCCTGAGCCTGTGACATCAGACACACCGCAACGTGCATTCAGGTGGCTGGTGGCCCTCAGGAAAGCTCAAACCCCAAGTGAGCTGGTCATGCTCGTGAGTGTGCTCACTCTCAACGTGCACTGGCAGCGGGCCCCGGTTGTCATGCATCGCGGCTCCTTCCACAACTTCGCGGCGACACAGCACGTGCCGCTCCACTTCCCAACCCCAGGAGACCGTGTAGCGGTGATGCGCACGGGCCTGCTCGTACATATCCAACACATCCGCGACGCAGTGCTGCGGCCGCGGCGCTGGGGCCGTGAAGGCACCACCGCCACAGGCGCCGCAGGAGCACCGGCGCGCGGTGCACACAGCTCTGGCGGAGCCACCACTCCAGCGGCAAGCATGAGCGCTGGGGCAGCTTCAGGCGGGCAGGCCGGCGGCGTGTCTCGACGTGAGAGCATGGCGGAGCTTGCCACCAGCGGCGAAGCTGTCAGGAGCGAAAATCTCGACGCATCCAATGCAGTCATCGCGAATGGAGTCGCAAAGCGTGGGATTGACAGTGACGACGGCCCCTGCGCGATGACGCTCGATAAGCCCGGTTGCGACAATGCCGCGGCCACAGGCGACGCTGCGATGCCGAAAGCAGAACCGGAAGCTTCAGATAAGCAGGACCCTGCGCACATGCACGCGGGGCACCAGAACGATATGGAAGGGAGTAATCGGAGGGAGCCGAGGGACGGGGGTGGCAGTGGTAGCGGCGCGCTGGATTCGGCGCGGGGCCACCACTCGGCATCTGGTGACGGTGCAGGGGACTCGAGCGCGGCAGCTCTCCCGCCAGTGCCACCGCCAACAGCGAAGCAGCAGTCGTGGCTGGAGGAGATCGATGAGGTGGAGGGGGTGGCCAAGTCGTTGAACCCACTGGAGCTGATGACGGTGGCTGCCGTGGCATACGTCCCCGCGGACATTCCAGAGGCTGCGCAGCGGTGCGGCCCCCGCTTCCACTTTGCCACACCTCCTCGCACTGTTCCTGCTCTTGCTCTAGTGTCTTCTGCGGTTGTTTTCACACCGTAACTGATACTATGTGGCATCCAACACTCTGTATCGTCGACTCTAAACTGAAATAGCTCGGGTGACAGAGCTAGAGACAGTTGTGACAGTTGCGGCATGTGCAGGGATGGGTGGCTGTGTATCACGCGGCCGCCAACAGCCTGGGTCATGCTGCGACGCGACAAGCAGCCTCCCGCAGCACATGGCACCGGTGACGGCGCACAGGAGCCCCTCGTTCTGCCCATCCACGCCGACGCTGCACTCCCTGATTATGTCGTTCCCATGGCCGCCTACGAGCGCGGACGGTCCACCAAGTGGCAGGCCGGTGACCGCTTTCGCATGCAGTTCGGGGGCCGCAAAGGGAGCTGGTACCGTGGTACCGTCGTTTCCACCAGAGGCCTGACTGGGGATCCTCAGGCAGACCCCTGGGAGGCTCTGGCGGTCAAGTGGGAGGATGGCGGTAGCTCTGCCATGCCACGCGTGTCACCGTGGGAGGTGGAGCTGGACCCGAACAGCATTGAGGTGCGCTGCGCAGCATGTTCCTGCTGTTTCTGTGAGTATTTCGAGCGGTTGAGTCGCTGCTGCCGTCTGCACATGCACTGTGGAGGTATCCGAGTTGCAAAGGACTTGTTTCATGTGTTTTATGGGTGCAGCACAAGGTGGCGCAGCAGAGGATCAAGCTGCAGAAGGAGTGCCGAGCGGCTCGCACGTCCAAGCGCACAGTTGAGGGGGGCATCGAAGGCGAGCCCCCCACGCAGCGGGCCCGCTCCCTCGCCTCCTCCACGTCCCTCACCGCGGAAACCACCCCCTTCCGCAGCTCCCTCCCCTTCGCCCTTGCCGGCGACACCGGCCCCAGCGGCGCCTCCACAGGCCGACGCGGCAGCGCCCCCGGCGACCGCACGTCACGCGGCGCCGCCGCTGCAGGCGGCGGGCCCCAGATAAGCGCCGCGGCTCTGCCTGTGTTCCACCCTCCCAAAATGGAGCGGCCGTCCAGCAAGTGGTACTCACACAGCATAGGGCAGGATATCCTCAAACAGCTCCCTGACGGCGAAGCTTTCAGGAACATGATCGTGAACTTCCATCAGGGCCGAGGGAACAACCGGTTCCGCGTTCCAAACTTTGGCGGCGCTGAAGCAGACCTCAGCACCCTCTTCAACGAGGTGCTCGTGCGCGGCGGCGCTGCCACCATCACCGAACAGAAGCTGTGGAAGGAAGTGGTGTGCTTCCCTGCCACCCAGCACCCCTGTGGGTGTTGATCGTCCAGTCTTTATCTATATGGCCGGGGAAGTTCAACTCGGACTGCATGAACTAGAAGTATGTGTGTGAAAGTAAGGTTTCCGCTAAAGGGTGAACGTGCATGCATGCAGCGCTGAGTTGTCACAGAGAGTTCGCACATGGTTGTGTGACGCGTGAGCATGCATGCTGCTGCAGGTCAAGGCGTTGAAGCTGGAGGGGGGGGGCTCGGTGGCCACCACAAATGTGCGGCAAGCATACGAAAAGTCTCTGCGCTGCTTTGAGCTCTACATGAGGTCAGGCGCCTTTTCACGGGACCTGGAGGCCGACACACTGCCCCCTGCTGGCGGGGTGTTCTCCCGCACACAGCTCATCCGAATCTGGGACAATTCTGGCAAGCTTCCAGACTTTGTGACTTTCAATCCTTACAACTTGGATGCCAACGGCGAGCACCTGTACTCTGCGCCGCCCACCGCAGCTCCCGCAGCCGCCGCCGCCGCACCACCAGCCGCAGCGCCAAGCGCCGCAGAAAAGGCGCGCAGAATAGCGGCCGCTGCCGCCGCCATCGGCATCACCACCACTGACACCGTAGCTACCACAGCAGCAGTCGGAGGGCAGGCGTCCGCCGCGGCACCTAGTTGCGGTGAGCCGCAAAAAGCGGCGCCGAAACCAGCGCTGAAGATGGTCGCGCAGGGCCCAGACCCAACCCCTCCGTCGAAAGACCCAGCGGAACTCGTCAGCCTGCACGTCTGGCGGTGGTGGGAGAACTCTGGGTGGTTTCAAGGGGAGGTCGCGCAATGGGACGACAAGGACCAAGTCCACGAGCTTGTGTTTGCTAAGAACACTCCGAGCGCCGTCCACGAGTGGATGCATCTCCTGCAGCCGCCGGTGCCGGTGTCATGGCGCGACCCCAACCGCCTCGTGAGCGCCTCTGCGGCCGCCATCGCACAGGCCGCTCAGCAGCAGCGCACCGCTCGCAGCGCCCGCACTTCTGTCAGTGGCGGTGAGCACCTCTCCTGCCCTGCCTCGCTGCTCCACACTGTCTGTTGGCATCCGTTGGGAAGAAGAGGATGTTCTTTGGTTTGGTCCACCTGTTTGTTTCTTGCAGCCGCCCAACTCCCAAGACCCTGATGTTCCTGTGAGAGTTCCAGTGGTGCACCATTAGCGTGATAACGTGTAATTACGTTGATTACATAATTACGAAATCAAGTTCGTAAGGAGTGCAACACTGCAGAGTTCGTAAGCAAGCATGCCGTTGCATGCTTCCACCCACCACCTCGTGGGTGGGGCCGATGGGGTGGCTGTTGAGGTGTTGGCTGGCCAGCGTTTACTTTTTAGTTCATCGGGGGTGCGCCGGTGCAGACCCAGGTTTCAAGAATACAGTATGCAACGATGACATGCTCATGATGGGTGATTCCTCTCGAGTGCTCTCTATCATATGCAGGTGTCGCAACTGCTAGTGATCCCATTGCGGCAGCCGCAGTCGCCATTCAGAGCGGCGTAGACAGTGCACAGCCGCCGTGAGGCCCTCAGGTGATGGCCCGCCTGCTGCGCACCACCCATGCAGCCCTGCAGCCTGCCTGCTGCCAGCTCAGCAGGTCTGAGCTGAAGGCAGCTGGCACATCAGACGCATAGCCCTGCTTCCTCTGCAGGTGCCCGGCTACGGATTTCTGATTTCAGCTTCCAAGTCCTGGCCCCACTCGAAGAGCGGCTGGGGTCTGATTGCTATGCCCTCTGATTCGTTTCTGCTGTCATGCGCAGCCCTCTTGCAGTGCGGGCAAGCGTGCTACTGCACTGCGCGCTCTGTCAATCAAACCCGCAAAAAAAGCCCTGAAACAAGGGCTCCTTCCCGCAAGTGCTGGCATGGGGATGCCGATGCTCTGCTGCTGTTCATGTGGGAGGCGGCCGCAGTGGCCAGGCTCTCTCAGAACCATATGTGGTGTGGAGGCCTGAAAGTGTTTCGTTGTGTCTCAACTACCAGGCGACTGTGTACGAAAGTTGATTTGATTTGTTGGATTGTGACCGTGTGAACACGTAGCGGGTGGTTGGAAATCGGTTAAGTAGCTGACAGAGGCCGCTGTTTGCAGACGTGTTTTTGTGGATGATGCTGTGATGAATGAGCCTGGTGGGTGGGCTGCCTGCGTCCTGTAGAATCATGTTTCTGTTGCCTGCCACTATGGCGTATGAGATATTTCTGCAGCGTATGATCATGCATGCCACTGGTGGCTGTCATTGCCTTCGTTGGCGTGTGTGCAAGCCTGCCGCTGCTGGAGCATGGCTCCCCTCCAGAGTGGCAAAGCCTCTCTCCACATGTGGAGTGATGGGGGCGGGTCTACGAGGCTAGTGGCCAATGCTGATGTAACGGCGCGTCCCTGCAGGGCTGCATCAGGAAGAAGTACAGCGATTGATACATTAACAGCTGGCACGTTTGAAATTCCTAGGGCGATTTCCTTGCTTCTCTTTCGCCAATACTTTCACACTTGACGAATCAGCATATACGTCATGTCAGCAAATACATTATCACAGTGTGAATTCAAAACAGCGAGCACAGGGTGTCACCAGACTGAAAAGGGGCACATGGCGTGGCAGGGGGAACCTGCACGGGCAGGGGTGGGATATTGGGTGCGTCCAGGACAGGGGGGTGAAAGTGACATCGATAGTGACGCGGCACGGAAGCACACAAAGTGCGTAGGTCTAGGAGCATATACAAGAACATAACCATGTCACCACTAAAAACAGAGTATGGAACAACACACAAGGCCACGCCACACAAGGGGGGTGTCATCCTCTGTTGAAAAGGTCTCATTTGTGTCGATGCGACTTAGCGAGAGTGTACATGCATAGTGATGCCCCCTTGGTATTCCACAGTACCGCTACTTGCCCACTGTTTATAAGCACTAGGCTTCTACCTGTCTTGGACTTGTAACACGACTATTCAAAGGGTATGCCTGGGGTCTTGTGACCCGCTTCATCTGTCCTCTGCCACCCCGGCAGCTGCGCAGCTGTGTCTCCACACCCCCAGCCCTCTTCTCCTGTCCCTGTTTTCGTTGCTTCCTGTGTTCCCGCGTAGTCCCCTACCACTCACGTGTGCTCTCACCTCGGGACCATGTTACGATTCTGGGCGACTCTACTACATCAGTGACATCATCGCCCCTAGCGGTAGAATATGACCATTGTTCCTCGGTCGGTTGTTTTTGGTATTCGCACAGAACCTAACAGACCATGTGGAACTTTTGCGTACTGGGGCCTCCAATTGTGATGTCATTGTCTTGAATGGTGCTGCCTCAGATGGCCGCCCCTCTGCCCCCTCTCTGAGGAGTACTGAGTAATGGGCACAAAGCACCTCAGTAGTCCTGTAAAATTTTACAAGACTAGCCATCTGCAGCTATGACAAGGTGAAAGCGCCTATTGATCAAGCTGCACGCTGCTGCAGGCTGCATGCGTTGTTGTTCTGGTGACGTCTGCTTTGTGCCGTGGTGTTGCGGGCTCGCCTCTGTGTTCTCGGATTGCTTTCTGCGCTGTTGTGCTGACAATGCAACCAACAAACGCTGCTGCTGGAGGCTGCCGAGCCATTCTGGTACGGTATTCATAACAGGATGTGCCAGAGATAGCGGGGGAGATACAGGAGGAGTAAGATGCCTTGTACACTACTGCTGAAACTGGAGTGCTCCGCAGCACATGCGAGTGTGTGGCAGTGCTGCGGTTCTTTGCTTTCCTGTGCACCTCTCTCGCCTTCAGCGGGTCACGTTACAGCAACACCAGAAACTGGAACGTTGTCACAAGACAACTTACATCTTGCTCTTGCAAGCCGCAACATGGTATGTCTACCCCTATCCGCATGCACAACCAGCATGTGCAAAAACGAATCTACCGCCGCTACATGACTCGATGGAACATTCTTCTTGCGCCTGTGCACCTGTGGGCCCAGTAGAGCACCTCAAGGGCGACCGTGCGGGCACGTGTCACGCACAGTGACGTCCCGGGGGGGCAAGTGCACAAGGTGGAAGCTCGTCGCTCAGCCACCGGCTACCTCACCTCAACCAACTATTCCAGCGCTTGATGGTGGCACCCGCAGCCACTAGACATGATCATCGCGGAATACTACCAGATGTCATGCGCACAGCAGTGCCGGGGGGTAGTGTGGGAGACGGGCAGGCCAGGTGCGCACACCCACCAGTCCAGACAGGCAGAGCAGACACATCTCTTTTAGATTAAAAAAAGAGTTTAGTGGTTCCCGAGCAAGTTGTTAACCGTGTCCACGGTGTACAGCATGGCCGCGTTGGCGGGCGCAGCGCGGATGAGGCACGGGGCAAACCCTTTGTAGAACCTCATCAAGCCCCCCTCCGTCCAGAGCTTCTGTGCGGCGACGACCATGCCTGGGTACTGCTTCTGGCTGCTCACAAATGAGTCTGTCATGATGGCGGACTTGATGACGTCCACAGGATATATTGCACACCTGCATGCATGCATGGCTGTGACTTGAGGAGGCGGAGGAGGGGGCGACGGGTGTGTGTAGGCATCTGAATGTACGTCAACATGCATGCATGTGTGTGATGCATGCTTGGGATGCGCGCGTGCTGCTGAGGGGTCGGGCTGGGAACTGTTGCCGGGGGCAGCACCCGCCTCGCAACACGGCAACCAATCGAGACCAATCACACAGCAGTGACAATGTAGCTGGCTTAGAGTTGGATGCCTTCTCCTGCCAGCCAGCCTTCTGTTTTGCCGGCGTGAGTCGTTCTGAGTCGTTCATGTGGACTATTCGAATGTATTCTTCATGGGTGCGGCAGCCATGCAAGCTTGTTGATGCAGAGGTGCAAGTCTTGAGCTTATCTCTTGACAAGCAGCCAGCCATATGTATGAGAAGCTCATATGTGAGTGTTGCTTGGGGCATACCAGTACATGATGCCACCCACACTTGCAGCCCCCATAACGACCCAGGCAGGCAGGTCTGCCACCTTGCAGTTGCGTTGGCGGGCTGCCTCGATCTTCATGACCTCGAAAGACCCCAGGTAAATGGAGTTTGCTGGAATGTTCCTCAACAGGGTGGCGCCTAGGCCCTGGAACGGGGCCCGCAAGCCGTTGGCGACGTATGTTTGCCTCACACAGTCAAACATGTTTGTGAAAGGAGGCTTGTATGAGGGGTCTGCTTTGGCTCTGATGATCTGCACTTGAACCTGCACAGCAGAGGAGTTGCTGTTGCATCTTGTGTTGCATCGTGTGAAGTGGATCAACCTGATCACATGCTCAAAATGGGTTTGCAGTGTGCAGTCGTTCTCTGGATCGTGAATTCATTATTTCGCGTTAGATCTGGACAGTGCAAGGTGATACTGTGGTATTTAGCGACAAATTTGTGTGCAGGTGCTGTTGTTGAATGAGCATGCTGCCAGTTGAGTGACTGCGCTTGTCACAGACTGTTCAACGCAGCAGAAAAGGACACAGCAATGGAACAGAGACAGTTATACTGAGTACAGTCGCATTAGATCAGGATTTGTCACAATTGACGATTAGACGGGTTTGTGCACGACACACCTGAGACTTGTAGAAATCTATGGGGCCCTCGAAGAAAGCCGCAGCACCACCAGCCATAGCCCCGGCTTTGTAGCAGTCCATGGTTGTGAGGGCTCTTCTGGTACCGTCGGCTTCTGTGGAGAGCCATCGTTTTGCACCTCCCAAAGCACTGAACAGTGTGGCCCTGAAGAACATCTGCCCCGCCAGTGGTGCTGCCACACCCTTGTACAGCCCCGCTAGGCCTTCCCATTGTACTGTTTTCTTTGCACAATCCACAACACCACCTGAAGTAACAATGTGGTGTTCAGATCACTGTGCAAAAGGGCCCCAGTGTAGAAGCTACTACTATGCATAGGCACAGAACATAGACACACCCGTGATGCAACACAAGCGAACTCAAGGTGATCACACAGAACGTGAGGCATGTACGCGAGGGGTCGCACTGTAGATGGGATTTGTGTGTGACTGGCTTTGCAACCGAACTTTCAATGTGTCAAAGGGATGCCCCACAAAAGTAACAGCAACGCCTCCTGCACAACGAGTACCGTGGCATGCCATTCACAATAGCCATTCAAGTGCTTTGTTAATGTACCACTTCGTGCAGTGAGTTTCTTACTCACAGCGTTCGCCAACAATGCACCGAATAGATCTCACCAATGCTTTTCCGCTCGAATAAGAAAACGCAACTGAGCAAACGTAAGCATTCAGTGAACCTGGTTTATGCTACCAGACAGCCACGTTTCCCCTTCACAGCATCCAGCGCGGTCGTGGTAACCGCTTCAGATTCGACCGGTGGCCCACGATAGGACAAGCCAGGACACATCGAATTTCCATTGGAAATGGGAAATTGATATTCTTTTCATTGTTATCAATTTGTTTGTATCCCGGACAGCAGTATGTGCACGTTGATATACATGTGTGTGCTTGTGCGTGCGTGGTTCTGCCAAGGAGATCTTGTGGAACAAGTCATGCTACATCAACTTGACATCTAGTGCAACAATACTTGATTACACTACCCACAATATACATGGAAGAGTGCGCCACGTGCAGACTTGAGACTAGTTGTGTTGGCAGCGCAGGGAAACACAGCACGACGACTCCACAGTAGAAATCTACAAGAGGAATGAAATCTGTTCAAACAATTGAATTCTATGCAAGATGGATGCGCACCACATGTTCCAGCGAAGACGTCTTGAGCAAACTTCAGGACTGGGTTCATACGAACAACGTTGACATGAGGTGCAACCAGCAACGGACCTGCCCCTGCCTGGCCATGCGAATCCATTCTGTGGCGTGGAAGACAGCTAGTTAAGGGCTCGTAAAGGCAGCTTTGATCGTATCCAGAATCGCAACAGTTTTCAGTGGCGAGCAGCGCTCTGCAGCAAACCGAAGTTGTACCGGTTCTGGACACAAACACAAGGACTGACGAAAGCCCTCTACGTAACCCACACCTGACTAAAAACTTCTGGCTTTCACGCAGATTACTGCAGGGGCAGTTCTGTCATGCTTGTTAGAAAGCTTGGGCAACCATACCATATCTGATGTGGTGGTATTCTTCACAATCTCGCGTTATGTCGAATGTTGGAGGGTGCGCACATCCGCCGACCGCCGCGAATCAATTTCATTCGAACAGTACACCAAGTACAATGCGAGGTATTCGTATACTATTTCATGCTAGTCAACGGGTGCAGTGCACAGCGGTCTCCTGGATCCGTGTACCCGCCTTGAATCCTCGCATATACAGAGAGGCTCAGGAGGCCGCGTCAGCGACATGCACCAGCTTGCAGTCGTCAGCTCAGAGCGCTGCGGAGACGAGCTCGAGCTGAACGCCACCCGTCAGTGGAAGCAGATATTCTCTTATAAATATCACCAACGAGCAATTCATGCCACCTGCAAGGTAGTGATGATACCAGAGTAAACATCAGTGCTGAGTAAATACATATTTAACGACTCCCACTAAACTGAATGTCTTTAGCGCATGACTTGCTGGGTGGCGTTGTGCGTACACGCACAACTTCCTGATGCCAAAGTGTCGTAACAGCAGCTGCAGGTAGACGTTGGCAGGCAGGGGTGAGTGTCAGCAGAGTACTGCTGTGACCAAGGTTACAAACCTGAAAGGTAGTAAATAGGCATGAACCCAAATAGCCAAAATCAACTAACACAAAACATCCACCACTTCACTCGAATGGCACAACAGCACCATCACGAAAGTCTTAGCTGTGACCATGAAGAGCTGCTGAGAGGGTTTTGAACCTGGTGGATGAGATAATTTGCATACACGCCACACAGGACAGCAAATGTAAGTGAAATGGATGGTCAGTTGAACACACTTCATTAGTTTCTCTGGGAGAAGGCCAGGCGTGTGCAGATGTACGCCGTTTGTTCCTACTTCCTCTCCTCAACACACAGTCGATCTCAAACCGTGGTGAAGCTACATTTCCATGTTCTACCGTAGCTGCTTGGCCCTGCAGTCCAAGCGGAAAAAGTCGAATACGACCCAACAAACGAATCGTGCCACAATCACTCAAGTTAACATCTTAATGAATCTGCTACTCCCACACCCTGCTACTGCGAGCCCAACAGTCTGTGCTGGCCTCGCAACCTGCTGTCAGCCGCCTGGAATTCGTCGCTGCTTTCATTCATGAGAGACAATTCGCACGCAGTGCACGCGCCCCATGCACCGCTTCAATGCAGGCAGCCTCCCTTACCCAAAATCAAGCCTCCAAGCTCCATTGGACGCTTCTGCATGCTGCAAGATAGCAGAATCGAAAGCGAATGGAAACTCCAGAATACTACGTACCATGCATGACGTTCACAGAAGTGCCTGCCATTGCTGTGCCTCAAGGTGGCGCGTTGACTTTTTTCACCTTGGCGTCCCATCAGTATGCCAATACACGCAGCAGCACAGCGGCTATGTGTCAGCAAGATACAGGCGCTGGCGCCGCACAACTGGCTTCCGACAGAAGGGACAGAACTCCATCCGCCGCGCACAGTGCCTGCAGAGGTTGCTGTGGCCACAGGGCACCAACGTCACCTGCACAGGTCTCTCGAAACAGATCTTGCATAGGACATGGGACAGCGGGGAGGTGCGCTCATCAAACTCCCTCTCCACCTGCGCGAGCCGCTCTGCCTCTTTAGCCGCTGCCTCCTCCTCTTCCTCTGTCATCTCTGCTGCAGCAGCTGAAGTTCTTGCAGCGGACTTGGATGTGACTGCGAGGTCGTCTTCTGCGTTGGCTTCTGACGCAGCAAGCGGCTGGGCGTCTGAGCGCGCAGTTTCCGCAGTTGTGGCTAGAAGCGAGCTGGTTTCCGCGTCGTCAGGTGCGGCGGACCGGGCCTGCA
This sequence comes from Ulvella scutata, assembly GCA_032359135.1. Taxonomy (NCBI): domain Eukaryota; kingdom Viridiplantae; phylum Chlorophyta; class Ulvophyceae; order Ulvales; family Ulvellaceae; genus Ulvella; species Ulvella scutata. The sequence continues at coordinate 60,470 of JAUMHD010002894.1, forward strand.
CGGCGGATGAGGGTGTGGCTGGGGGTGTGGATACTGGAGGTTGCGGAGTGGGGCGGCGCGTAGCCTGGATGGGTGAGTCGAGATCTTCCTCATCGGTGCTGTCATCAATGCCGATCTCTCCTTCTTGGATCATCAGCGGGTCCTGCAAGACATGGCCGCTGTAGCATCCGATCTGTTGCGGCTATGCAGCGCATCCAGGTAGCTTCTGGCACATGGCGATCACGTGTATCTCATTATCGACAATGGTGTGCAAGCGCTGCTGGGAGTCTACTGCTGCGCAGCTCGCGGTGTGAATGACGGATGTGAACATTCCGTCGATGATCAGAGCGATGCTGGCCGCTGCAGGTCGAGGCGACAACATAAAACAGAAGAGAATAAGAAATATCCCCTGACCCACACTTCACTCAATGGAGTCAGGCTTGAGGCACACCAGCATTGCTTGGTTCTCGTCCTGTGCCTGGCGCCTCCGCTCGATGTAGTCCGACAGAAGCTGACGCGACGTAAGCCACAGCGCCATACTCACAATCGTGGACGCCGCAACCGCAGTGTACACCATCCAGGCTGGTGGCCACGTAGGCTCTGACAGTGCATGGGAGCAGTCTGCCCCTCCCCACCCGTCGTTGCATGCACATGCTCCCAGTACCTGCAAGCCCCGAGTGCAGTGAACACATGAATAGGCTACTGAAACATGCGGTCCCTGATGGCAGATTGGAACACACAAACTGTATAGAGAGTCCATAGATGCATGGTTGTGCACAGGTTCAGCAGGAGTCAATCCCTACGCCCCCCCAACCCCCCAGACCCTGCGCGAACTGCCTACCAGAGTATAGTTCACCACGGGAGAACAATAAGGACAGTGGAACATGGCAGATAAGCAGATGGAGGGAACATACGCAGACACCCCTACGAGAGCAGTGGTTGAGGGACCGGCACTCGTCCATGTTATGGGCATGATCCCCTATGCATGCCTTACAGCACTTCGCGGACCCAATCGGCACATGCGCGCCCGCCCCTCCCTCCCGGAACTTCCCATACCCCCACAAGATATGGTCATTGCTGATATTCGTGCAGTCTGTGGAGTTGGACCATTCACAGTCGCATCGTTCTACCTCCCAGGCATCACCTGCATGCATAGTTCTCCTTCGGATGCACTTCTATGATACACTGTGCACGGTCACCTGAGCGCAGTGGGTAACCAGGGATGATACTACTGCAAACCAGGAGGGTTTGAAAGGTTGGTAGTGTTTCGAGGTTGCTAGAGTCTCCAGCCCCGGTATATACTATAATTTTACATGAGTCTATGTCAAACTGTAAGTGTTTTGAGTGTTGAACTACTGTGTGATGCAGGTACTATACAGCGTGAAAAGGTGAATGTGGTGCGCACAGGCAAGGGGATGAGGATAAGGTTTCATCCTTACTTCTGACAGCATTTAAGTCACAGAGGGCACTGCAGCTTTGTATGGGGACACATTGTTTGAATCGTACCGGTTGATAACATGAGCGTGGGGACACAGCACGTTATGGGCCCTTCGGGATAGAAGGTTGCAGTGGCCAAGCTGGGAACAAGAATTGCCTTCTGGAAGCCAGTTGCGAAAGTAGTTGAAGGGTCGGCCTCACAGGAGACCTTAGAATTCGCAGTGCTAGGGTGGCAACCGACAGATATGATGCCCGTAATGTGTGCATCAGGTGGCAGCCCTTGTTGCGTTGTGTTAAGGGACTCAGGCATACATAGCCGGCAGCACCTGGCCGAGCTGAGCGGAACCCTTCCTCCTCCATTGATCTATATGGACATCACAGTGGTGAGCGCTTCACTGCGATCTGTGGCCACTACTCGGTTACTGTGCCCACATACAATATGAAGATGACTGGCCAACTATGGCCGCATGATGCCATCTCCGGAACTGAGAAATCACACGATGTTGGAATTACGCACACAAGCTGTGGCGTACCCAGTGGCCAACGGACTGGAAGTGGGTGATAAAGTATCCTTCCTTATTGCACAGCAGACCTCCGTGGTAGCTTGTCGATGCATACTCACAATCGCATGTCTTCAGAGCATTATTGCCTGCTATACGAGCGATGTCGTCCGACGGGAAGTTCCAGGAGAGGTCGCTATCATATTCATCTGAGCTGCTCACGAAACGAACTTGCCCTGCCACCCCATAGGCGCTGGCAGTGCAAACAAAACAAGAAATCTGAGATAGAACGTAAACACCTAAAAAAAAGGCATTACTGGCACCGCAAGAGCGGAGAATGCCGCTAGCCATCGACGTCCAGATGTGTCTACATGTCATGAGCGAGATTGAGTCATCGAGCAGCTGCTGCCAACAGCTGCAGTGGCCCTTGGGATATAGGTCGATATAGATGTGCAATACGCGTCGGCAAAGGGGGCCGATATCGCTCCAAACAGTTGTCGAACTAGTGAGGGAATTAGGACATGCACTTGCTGTGCAGCACATGTGTATTTGACAATCATACAAGGAATCCAGCTCTAGAGCAGAAGTAGCTGCCAACACGTGTGGAACTGTATCTCATTATGTTGCGTGGCAGTTAACGACAACTCAGAACTGTCATGTCTGCCTAACTTCCGATCTCCATCCGCATATCCACTGAGAGCTGCTGCACTGCATCAAATATCGGTATAGAATTTTGTTCTCTCTGTTTGAAAGCAGTATATCGGCGTGCGCGCATGACACTGATAGTAGCTACAAGCGACCATGGGGCCTTGACAGAACATATATCATCTGAAGTCGAGCTCCTAGTTGTTTCATATATGCCAGCTGGCTTACATGTGCTTGTAGGTGGAACTCGCATCGATAGTGGCTCCGCAGCTGTGCCCAGATGAAGGTGTTTGAAAACATAGTGTTCGCCAGACAGCAGATGACAACACCGCAGGAGCTGGAAACCAAGTTCAGTGTAATTTCAAGATCTGTGTAGTTTGTGCACCACAAGCGGGTGTGTCTCCCCTGCGCGCAGTTGCTACCATACATGTGTACTCAAGTTTGTGCTCAGACTCAGAACACTTCAGGGCTAACCAAACAACGATCAGAGCTGATGTTCGATATTGTTTCTTTCAGGGGCGGTGGTGGGCCATGAAGCATGTTGTTGGTACAGTCAATGCCCAACCATGTCACCTTGCCGTTCAGCTCCAGTACTCAAACTGTGTCTGCATAGTCATTACACAAACTGTATTCGCGCACATACTTCTTTATGTATTAAACACAGCAGCTTCAGCGCTGATTGAATGTCCGTTCTCCGCACAGGACTGAAGAACGAGGACTATACAGCTCAGATTCCAACAAATGTTTGAATTCTTTTAGGTGATTACATCAAGTAGAACTACAAGTATACATATAAACACACACACACACACAGAGAGAGAGAGAACACAAGTAGTTCAGACAGCTGCCTTGTTTCTATCCAGGCTCAGCATTCTGTTTGCAAGGATGACAAACTAACACTGGCGGAATCAAGCCTGCCTACCATAATTGTACTCTCAAGCAAGCCTCAGACGCAGAAGAGCGGCCACAATCCCGTCCACTCCCTTCACCTCCTGGCTTGCTGTCGGCCATGAGTTGGTCCTGTAGGCTAATCATGACCTCCATCCAGATGCATTCGCTCTCTATGTCCTGTGCACCAAATAACACGATGGTGGCGTCATGAGCATGTATAGACATCTGCATCTCTTACCCATTACTTTAATCGTTTCGTGCGTGGGGCAGATGCTTCAGGAACCTCCACAACCTCCATACGGTAACCGTTTGGGTCGCAGAACACAGCAGCCTGCCTGTTATTCACACTCTTGTAGTATCGGAACCCTGCACGCCAGTAGCTTCTCTGTCCCAACTGATGACCGACGCCGATACACTGAAGCAACAGAAATGTCACATGAGCACTGGAAAGCAGATTGGCAGATGTTGGAGCATACCATGAGCATCCATACGTGCATAGAAGTCCTGGAGAGTACCCGGCTTGATGGCAATGGAGAAATGCACGATGTAGGATTCATCCGAGCATCGGCTGAAGTCATGGGGGTTGGGGAGCTCAATCAGGTGGATCAAAGCATTCTCACCACCTCCCACTGCAGCGACGTTGAACCAGGCACCGTTGTAAGGTAGCCCGTTTGGCCTCCATTGGCTCAACGACAAGCCTGCACCACACCAATTATCAAGATCGAGGATGTATGGGCAAAGTGCAGTTTTAGAGTGTGCGCTGGCTGATGCAAGCCCCTGCAACACATTCATACCTGTTCCACAACTTACCTGTCCCAGATAGGGGGAAACTTTTACCTTGGAGATTAGTACTATTTGATGTGTGCCTCTACGAAACATCATCACAGCTAAGTTTGCAGTCGCCATGTTGTCATAACAACATGCGAGAAGTACAGTTGATGCTGACACCAGTTCTTGCCAGTGTATGCTCATTCGTGGTGCTGTACGTGCTAGCACATAGCCAAAGGCGGAAACGCACCCAGTCCTTTCGTATAGAATTCTACGGACTCTGTAAAGTCTGATGTGTAAATGGAGATATGATGGGATCCAGTCTTGTGGCTACTCAGAAACTCTGCAAACAATCTCGTGTTGGGCAATGGTGCGAACAAGCGGTGTACGTGAACAAGTTCGTCGATAAATCATGCCTTGTTCTCTAATGTCTTCTATGGGAGCGTTTGCCTCGACCTCTGGCTTCTTGGCCCGCTTCACCTTGAAAAGGGTGAACCCAGGTGGGTACTCGAAAGGGTTACTGTGTTTGACGGCTTTTTGCAAGTCAGCTGCACACCACGCATGTGCTAAGTTCGAGGATATCATCTCAGTGAGGCAGGCGTAGCCTCTCTGCCTTGTGGCGAACACCAGGACTTGATGCATCTAACGTATCATCCAGTCAAACCCTCACAAGTGTACACTCTGCAGCTTTTCACAGACAGACCAGAGGCAAGACCGAGTAACGGTGTATGTAAGCAACAGGCTATATGTACCTGTTGCCGCGCAACAGCTGCATACGCTGTGGTTCAAACACACAACCGCGGGTCGGTTGCGGAAAGCACCCAATCTCAGATTTTCTGTATTGTGCAAAGCAATGTGGCCAACTATTTCAAAACATGGGGACGACAGCAGGGCTGGCGTCCGCAAGATAGCAGCACAACACCGGAAATGTTCTGTGTTATTCAGGGGCGACCTTCTCGAATAGACGATGGCGGGCTACCCATCAGACGAAGAGCACACCTGAGTCGATGGAGTCGCCACCAGGTGTCACGAATATGCTTGCTACGCGAGCGGTAACCTGCGCATGGTGCGACTGAGGCTGTGGCTCTCCCTTTGGTGCGGCTGTTACGTTTAAAGCAGAGGCGAGACTCTCACTCACGCAATGAGGGCGTGCCGAGAAATGCCCGTGAGGGCAGGAAATAAAAGGACACGTATTCCTCAGCGACTACAATTGCGTGTATTGAGCGCACCTTCCGTCCAGAGCGTGTGTGTGTGGAGCTCCTGGCATGTGAAGTCCGTCGTGCCGCAGCAAGAGGTCCACTGCTTATTTGGAGTCTCATGGATGATTGCTAACACCTGGTATTCCCAATGGGCAGGACGTAGGGCTGCCTACACAGTCGTTGACACTACTGTGGCCAACTCTTCACGTGAAGCAGAAACAAGAGTGTATGCGCAATGTCGCACACAAAATTGCAAACAATGAGACTTGCTGGTGCTGTAGATACATGATGAGAGCCTCTCGGTGCAGGTAGCATATGTGCCAGAGATGCCGTGTCATGCCGAGAAATCGATGACGGTGGAATCGCGATGACGTGGAATGGTGAACATGTGGACAAGAAGGACACAAGATGTACCAATCAAAAATCATGTCTCTTGGGGAAAGTTATACAATCTTCTGATGCAATGACGCGGCATTCAAACGATTTGGGCCATGAATCAATTGCTTCCGCATGAATATGAGTTCGAAACAGCACAAGTTCGAGATGAAGCAACGCGGAATTTGTACAACCCGAGATAGTATGCTACGTGTTGGGAAAGAGGCTTCTCCCACTTACATCCTATCCTGACAGCTTACCGGTTTAAATTTCCAAGATACTTGTCAGTGGGACACAGGGAACGGTTGCACTGGAAACGAAAAAGGCAGGAAATGGGGCAAGACCTCCCTGTCGCGGGTAGTAAATAAGAATCATTTGGAGATTGCACTGTACTCGTTGTGAGCTTCTGCATGTACATAGCTGGCGGGCACAATCGAAGGGGTAGTACAAATGGGACATGTATGTACAGAGATAGTGTCAGATTGGCAACAAGTCATACAAGCAACCTTGTCATATTCCCGAAGAAAACGGGGTAATTTCAGTCCTCAGAAGAAATAAAATAGCTAATCGGGAACCACGCCATACCCAAGAAGGGCTTCGGCCCCAGCACCCCCGAAGGGGTGGGACATGGACATACACCCCCGGGCCACACGGGACCACGAAGGCAAAAACAGAGGCTGCAGAGAACGCCACATAATATTGCAAGCAAAGACAGGATCACCAACAGGGACCGCATCGTCAGCAACAACATCACCAACAAGGAGGATATAAGCGGCAATGACAGAGTACACCGCAGCACAGACATCAGCCTCACAGTCCCGCAGGAATACAGATGGATCAAGAACCCAAGGGACACATATGTAGTCACAGAGACAGGATTAAAACAATTCGCATGACGTGCTGCAAGGAGAGAAGTCCGCGCACACCTTCAGGGGGAACCAGCCGGAGCTAGTCATCCCAGAGGTCAATCGGGTCAGGGCGCCCCACTGGAGAAGCTTTACAACTAAGGCTGCTTTGATTTGATCATGTCACTTTGTGACAATAAAATATTTTTTCTGGGCTGATGTGCCTAACAGGTTGAAATATTTTTGACAAGTCAATTACGAATCTCTATGCGCTCTACGGTGGTATAAGCCATGCACAATAGACATCAAGATGAATAAGTGTCACACTCTGTTCCAAATATGGCTGCGAATTACAGCGCCCAAGTTACCGATTAACGCGTGAAATACATTTCCTGTACCTTGCAATTTTACAACTTAATTAAACACTCCGAATTTTGGGCAATTAACACCCACATTAATGCGCGCAATTACAACCAGGCAAGTGTGGTTTAACACACTGATTTACTTAAGAATGGTAAATTATGTTCGATTAAACCATTCATTTTAGGTACTATCAAAGGCTCCTTTGGTGGCACATTTTAGCTCAAGCGAGGCTGACGAGTGGGATGGGAGGTCTGGGGCATGTGTGCGGGAAGTGCTGCGAAACAAACGAATAGGACACAGCCAAGTAGGAAAAGTGCTTGACTCGCCAACTAGCAAGTGCCTAGAAGTATTTACGGTGTACGCCTTGAAGACACACCATGTTCCAGGCGCATGCATGAGCAACTGAAGGGGCAGCAACATGATGTGACCAAAATGAGCAACATGTACCAGTGAGTATACAGAAGCATCAAACAACATATAATACACACATTTGCACCGTTTATTTGTAGTTTACTCAATTGAGCTGATGGAATGCAAGCAAAATGTGGATTTCAAATACATATTTTTTTTCTCAGACTTGCAAAATGTCACAAAGTGAATGATCAAATCAAGGCGGCCTAAACAGAAAGTTCTGCACACTACGCCAGCGCAGCTTCAACGCAGTAAACCCCATAGCGCAACTAGGAGGTGATCCAGTCACACAAAGGCCACAGTTTTCTCGATGGCAGAGCCCATGTAGCGGCAGCTCATCCCAGCCCACAGAGTGGCAGTACAGCAGCTTCCCAGAGAGCACAATGAGAAAGGGGTACACTATTGGTGCAGCATAACGAAGCAGAGGCAGTGGGGAAGACCAGATAGTAAGGGACTCAGGGAGGGGATTGAGATGCAGGGGTGGGGGAGGCCCCGGGCGCGTCCCTGGCTGGACACATTCCTTGTGGCTGAGTGGGCTCCTGCAGCTGCCTGGCGGTTGGAAGACACCGCAGCCCGCAAGGCGTTGCGAAGCTGTGCATTATTAACTGGGCCGGTATAGAAGCAGCTGGTATAGAAGAAGCGACTCGACGTACCCGAACATCCCAGGGGTGATCAGCCGGCAGCGAGGAGCGGGCAGCGACACAAAAGCGTGACAACAGGGCGGGGTGGAGGGGTTGCAAGCAAGAGTCTAGAGCTATAAGCATACTGAATGCGGCGGGAGCATGTCACACAGGACGTGTATACAGGCACACTCTGTGTGTTCTTACCGTCGGGCAGCTGTTTCAAATCAGGGCCTGAAAAAACTGACTTTTTTCTTTCAAAAAGGCTGATCGGGAACCACATCATACCCAAAAACAATTTTGAACTGGACCACCCGCCCTCCACCCCCCCCCGCCCCCCGATATCAATCGAAGGAGGGCCTGCAGTGGCAACGAATTGTTTCCACCGCACATTGGAGAAGATACGAGTTGTTTATTTGCAGCTTCCAGTATCAGGGGAACCAGTAAACGTGGAAATGTTTCAAGCTCTTGTCCCAGGAAGTTATCAACCTCCCATCCTCCCGTTGTGGGAGCCAGCCTCTTGATCTCTGCTCTCCTGACACTGCTCCACAACGGACAGTCACACTCCCTGACCTCCAGTGATTGTTTTGTCTTCTTCCCACGTCAAGTGCCAATTGTATGCGGCCCAATTCCGAACAAATGCGGTTGGAGCTCTCAACAATGCACAAGAGTACTCCTACGAGTGCATGGTTGGTTCATGGAACCCAAGGTCATGGTGGCCTCACAAATGCCCTAAGTTCAGTTTTTGTTTGTTGCAGTCACAAACGTGATGTTTAGCCTGGTGCGCCTCCATTATTCTAGTGTGCACACACTGTGTTTGAACATCCCTTACCATTCCATGGACTGGCACAACGCTTGCTTTACTGCACAAAGCACTTCGCTGCTACGCATGGTGCTCAATTCCTCAATGATTAGGAAATCATTGCTGCCGGTTCTGGTGGTGCACGTTACCGTGCTGAAATGCACGAGACTGTGGCTGCGTTGTGTGTTGTTGCAATTTGAGATGTTGATACCACCTGATAGGGTTTTGCTTCCCTTGCAGAGGTCCTCACCTTTGTTCTGTGCCCGGAATCCTACCGCTTTCCTGCCTCGGCCGTTCAACTGCCTCCATTGCAACTTGCTGCATACCTTGCTGCCGCTATTCTTCCTCGTGAGGGGCATGCAGCCGCTTTGGCAGACAAGGAAAGAAAATATTTCTTTCTGGGGGGATTTCCGGGGACCGGTTGATTACAGCAACGGGTCCACCCACAGCCCTTGGGGCGCGGGGCTCATACTATCTTGGGGATTAGTGTGCTGTCTGTTGTCCTTTTTCTATTAGCCATGGCTAGCCATGGCTGTTCACTCTGCATTTGTGCATGCATCATGTGTAGTGCCCAGATGCATGCTCTCGCGAGATCTCGGTTTACGTGCGAACGATCGCGATCAAGGGCCTGCTTCAGCAAACCTGGACACCTTTTTAATACATCTTCATGCACGATGTATGTGCAGTACAAGAGCGTTCAAAGCCCCCGCGACCGCGGGCCCACGTGTCCCCTCTCCATCCCAACTCGTCTCGCCCTAATATCTAGCGAATACTATATAGCATATTCGTGGTAGTGTTTTTCTTTGTCCAGTTTCTTGCATTCCCTGCTTCTCTCTCGCCATGCCGGCAAAACGTAGAGGAAAAGCAGTGCTGATACCTTCATCACCAGCCTATTCGTTCGGTACTTCACAGAGGTCCAAGCCATCATCAGGCACGATCGTTATGGTTATGTGCAGTTTATCCAGCGGGTTACTTGGTACACCTGTTGTGAGTGCAACATGTGAGACCTCCACATCTCAGCCCAGACAATACACATACAGGCGTTTCACCAGGACCAGGAACGTACAATATTCATGGAGAGGCCCCATATGTCCTTCAGAAGCGCAGCAAAGGTCCTGTGAGTGCGATGCTGCCCATCTTACAACCTCCGATCACAGCTGCATAGCTATTAAACAGGTGATTCCCAACAGCTCGATGTTCAGGAGCTCAGACCATGGCGAATGGCAACGTACTTGGTTCCACAACATCACATCCACTTTCATTGAATCGTTCTGCGCCGTCATTCGACATTGCTGGGAAACCTTACTCAGGGCCCTTGGAAAGAACTCCTGGTCCTGGCGATTACAAGTAAGCAGTACTCATTCCCAGGCAGTCTTCATTATGATTAAATGTGTCTGCACATGTCACTGGCGAGTTTGAATTGCAGTGACAGCAAGAGTTGGGTGAACCCGAAGCATCCAGCTTTCCCATTCTCAGGCTCGTCCGTCCCTGACTCCTGTGCAAAATATCCAGGTACGAGTTTTCACAATTTGACTTGGAAAGAGTTTCTCAGCTAAAAAACCAGCACCAAATTGAATGTTCCTTCTTTGCACAGCGCCATACATCCGCAAGGTCTTTGAACATCTCTCAGAATTGATTGAACAGACAGAGAATACCATGCAACAAACAGGTCTGCTGCCACGTTTCCTCAGTCAGGTTGCTTGGGGAAACACCTGCAGGCTGCATTCCAACATGATTTGACTGTTTGCCTCCACACCTCTGTATATCCTGTGATGGCGATTCCAGCCAGCATCGATCTAAGAGTACGTGTGTATGACGTGTGGTATAAGCAGGGCCTGGAACGTACAAGTGGGGCCCAAACTTGGACCGCCTTCGCCCCACCATGGCTGAACCAGTGAGCATGAAGTACCGGCATGCGCTGCCAAGCGATAAGACTCGTAGGCCTGCACCCAACGAGTACTCTCCTCAGGACCGCCTTGCGTTGTACAAGGGTGAGTATACCAAGTGCACCATGAAGTTCAGGTGTGCTACTCCGCAGCTCATCACGGAGCACTCTCACAACTTGTCACAGGACATGCTTCATTGCCTGTTGTTTTGCCGAGGGGCACCAGTGTTCGCATAGCGAAGGGTTATGCTTCTTCTGGATCAGGTTTCGGATCCTCCCCCCCTCTCATTTCCTTTCCAGGCTGCAAGACGCTCCTCTAACCTAATCAATGGACCAGGGTTCAGTGAATTGCATGCATGTACATATGTACTGTGCAGTTCTGTTGTGGCTACTCTGTTTGAGCCAGTCATCATTCAGATTCCCCACAGTGTACAACAGCTGTCCTAGGTAGCACCAAAGTGTTGGGAACACCTCAATGAGTGTGCGTGGTACTTTTATCGCACAAGCACCCGAACAGAACACCCGAACAGGAAGAAAAAGCATACCTCCTCCTCGATATTAGCCCTCTCCCCCTGCTTCTGGAAACTCTCTGCAGCACACTCATTGAATCGCTCAGCATCACTCAGCAAATTTCCTATAGGCCCAGAAGGAGTCTGGTGGAGGTCTTCCCAGACCCAGGACCTGGAGCGTACAACACGCCGCATCGAAGCGCCACCCGCGCTCCTGAGTACACCATCCGCAAAAAACTAGCCACGGACCTGGAACCCCCTCCGTACCCAGGCCCAGGCGCTTACGATGTCGAGTCATCAACCATTGGCAACTGGGGCGCTGGCACGGCTGCACACATTCAGGAGCCCCCGGACATCTTCCTGCAGGAACGTATTGAGGTGTTCAGCCGTGGGGCTGTTTCGTCGCCAAGTGTTGACCGGTTCCTGGCGCAGAGTCGTGAAACCCTGATGGAGATGCGACGTGCGGAGCTCCAGCAGCAGTCAGCTGGTAAGGGCAAAGACAAGGGGAAACATGGACACAGGGGGAGCAAAGGCCAGCATGAAGACAAACCCCCAAAGAGCTCTTCGGGGGTTGCTTCAGCAGGTCGTAACAAAGCTCTAGCTAGCGGTCTGCTGGTAGCATAGTAGCTGTGAACTACGGTTGTTCACCCTGACTGCACCTGGAAGAGCTTGGAGCGTGTCCAGAGGTTCATCTGTACTGCAGCGTATTCCTCACAGCTGCTTATGGATGCATCTTCATGGAAACTTCAAGGAGCTGAGGAACGGCAGCTGTAGGAATGTGGCTACGTGTGGTGAAAGGTTGGCAGCATTGTGGCGATGGGACAGTATGTAGGTGTAGAGAGGGTCAGCACTGCGATTTACGTTGGAGAATGGCACTGGGTTGGATGCTGCATGTTGCTGGGCAGGTGGCCACAGCGGCTTCACAGCACATGTTGGCAGAGTCCCCAGTTCACGTGCTTGAGCAGATGTGTAATGTGAGACGGACTGGAAAATATCTGTACTCGCCAGACCAGGTGCAGCAGACGGCGAACTCTACGCAGGTTTGTGGGTCACAGCGCGACTGCGCTCTTCGATTTTCAGACGTTATACACAGGACTGACCCAACCACCTGCGATCCGATGCATGATCACCAACACCAAAACACACGCACCATTCAAGCAACATGTGCATGTATCCCACGGACTCTCAGGAATTCCTGCGGATTCTGGATCGAGTGGCTACAGGTACAAGTTGCCGATCAAACATCCGCAACAACTTGGCCTTCTCTATAGCATCTGTGACGTTCTCTCTCACTTTCCTGCCTGCACATCATCGCAACCACTGAATCAGTTCCCCGTTGGTATCTCAACGAGGACACGATTAGATGCCCGCAGCAATGATACAGACCACAGATGAGGCACGTGCCAGCATACTGAAAGGGTTGCTCCCAAGTGATCCCCTCGGGTCTATCCTGCATGTACTGTGCGACGCCCAGCCTGCCCTTGGTGAACGGCAGATCCTGCTTGGTGTGCCCCGGAATCTCTAACTCGCCTGTTCCGTCATCAAACACCGGAACCAGAAACGCGTTCCGGCGCTTGATGGACGACGTCACAATTCCGTTGTCCAGGGCTGCGGAGGTCGCAGCCGGCCTTTTGGCAGCTTCCTGGCATGCATAGATCCACTGCATGAACGGTGCAGCCTGAACCCACTCCCGTGCCACACCGCCTCGGCAGCCAAAGCTGTCCTCCAGATCCTGCATGCACCAAGCGCCCATTTCTTGAACTCTCTCACCCACATATTTTCTGTCTTGCTAAAACCTGTTCCATTTTACTCCCGGGATGTGGTGCGTTGCGCAGTGCTGCGCTTGAGATACCGTTGTGCTGGAAACAGCTGTCATGAAGGTGCTTGTCACAACAGCTACTCTGTCTTCTGGAGTGCATTTAGCAGATTTTTGGTCATACTGTCCCCTGGGGAGACTCTCCCGAACAGGAAGCCTGACCCCTCCCTCTGAATGTGAGACGTGCACAGATGTGGGAGCGGGCCGGATGCTGCAGTACAGGCAGAAATGCGCTGCATGCTTTCATCTTAGAATTCAAACCGCTGGACAAGTACAACTAGCACACTGCACACCGTTCAAACGTATGCAACCGAAGCATGCAAGACAATCTTCACAATGCAGGGTTCCAGGCAAACACTGAACAGTTAGAAACTCCATCAAGCTTCACCGTTTCAGCCAGTGACTTGTCTGGCAAGGTGAAACGGTGTGATGTTGCCTGAGACCCCAGCTGGGCCTGCGCACAGGAAAGCATGAGCCTCCTGTCAAGCATGAGCCCAATGCAACAGCACAAGTAAAAGTGCCCTACCGCAAACCGGACATTGTCTTCACTGGAGGAGTCATTGTTAGTGCGGCAGGCAGCTGCGGCTCTGGCAAGCAGCTTCTTCTTGGCTTCTTTTAAGAAGCGCCCCCGAGGCTGAGGCTCCTTGCCCCGCTGCTGGCACTCTGGCAGTAGCCAACCCCCATCCAGCAGTGCCTGCATGACCACACGCACACACACATGACCACATGGGCAGCAAATGTCGTTGCTCAATGGGCAGCAGTGGCCTAGGACGAGTTCCTATCACACTAAGCAGGAAGACATGATCACGTATATATAGAACCCAACCTACTCTACATATATATACATCCTCTACCTACTCTACATTCTTCTTCACCGAATGAAGCTGTGCTTGGGAAAGCAGTACACAGTGCTCTCAGCATTATTATTGCAGCCTGAGGCCCCTGCACTTGAGACGAACTGAAATGCTGTTTTTAGCATGGTGCCCCACGCACACATTCCCCTCATCCAATGCTTCATCACTCATGACAAGCATCTGTAAGTCCAAAAGCTGCAGCAGGGGCAATGCAGCAGAGCAAGGCTGGCACTCTGCTGTTTGTTGCCAGTTACTGGCTTGCCAATCACTGGCGGCAGCTGCACAAGAACATCAGCCTCCAGCAGCAGCATCACCTTGATGGCTCAGCTGGAAGGTGATGCTTGAACTGGTGCTAGCACAGCAGCCAATAACCTGGCATGGAACACCCCACCATGCAACAGATCTCTATGATGGGGCTTCTGGAACCCCCATCAGTCTAGAAGCCCCATCACCGAGCGGTCTCTTACTGTCATTGTGATGCAGCGGATGTTAATGCATGTTAGAACTATCCTTACGTTCCTGCCGATTAACTGCCAATGTAAATGCTACAGGTAGGGAGTACTGTTAGCAAAATTCAGGTGCATGCACATGTAGAACATGAGTGGCTAGCAGTGCTCGTGGAGCAAAGATGTGTAGACTGCACTAATGACAAATCTGTAACTGTGGTGAGGAGAAGTGATGAGTAACGACAACAGAAAAGTTTATTTTGTGGCTGTGGGGTCACACCTGCAGAGCTGCAGGGTCCACAGCTTCATCAGATACTAGAACATTGTACGTGCCATCATGTATGTCCCAGGGGCATCCATGGTCGGGCCTGATAGCTACATTGGGGGCTAGCTGCAGGGCAGCCAGCTTCTGGTACCGTGTTGACTTGGTTGCACCGAGCTTGGCTGCTGCCCAGCACTCTGAGCTGACAGGCGGTGTGCTGGGTGTGTCGTGCTGTGCTGTTCGGCTAGCCTGATTTCCTGAGGCTACCCGCCTGCAATACAATACATCCCTGGAGCATGCAATTGTTCCTTGGAACATTTTCATCGAGCCTTGAAACTCTCCTCAAGTGTGAAAACTCTCCTCAAGCCTTGTAACATTTTGTGCCTTGGAAGATTTGTTTGTCACACATCGCTCACAAATCTGAGGTCAGAAAGTATTGTATGCAATAATTTTTGTTTCATGTTTGCAACATGGGTCAACTCGAGCCCTTGGGGGCTGCTGTGAGTGCAGAGTGATCGATTTCCACCGTCATATTCCCGCAAATCATTGCAGGAGGACCTTTAAGAGAGTCGTCTGTGAGATGCAGAAGAGCACCGAGATCGGAGCTTGCTGGCTGCCTCACAGGTATCAACATTACCAACATCGTTGGATTCTGTGTCATGCTGTTGGAGCTTGCCTTGCAGGTGCTCTGTTGCAGATGGCAGGCCTTGCACATCTTCTACCTGTGAAGATGCAGAGCTTAGTTCCCCGTCCGTAGGCTGCCCAGGAGAGCTGGAGACAGGAGGAGGATCTACTGGTGTGGGTGGGAGCAGCACAGGAGCAATGCAGCGTCTCCCAAAGATGTATTTCGTTCGTACGACCTTTTGTGAGGTGTCTTGCAGGGCCTTACGATTGGCTACACCTTCTTGAAATGAACTCCAAGTTTTCAGCGTGCTTCCTTGGCTCTTTGAAGCCACAGCCTGCGAGAAGTGTTCTCAAGGTATGAAGGGTATATATACCGCTTGACACCACGTTGATCGGCAAGAGACGACGACTACCAACCTGTTTCCTTGTTACAGCCTTCGCAAAGAAAATCTTGGCCTTTCTGAGCTGTTGTTGGCGTGTGCAGGTGTCATCTGGTCTTGGACCAGCTGACCTGAGAGTGCTGATGAAGTCCAACGGAGCAATACTCGTCTCCTGGATTGCCCTATAGTACAACATACGATCTCTTTCGAAGTGCGCTGTGGCGGATGGGATCGTAACGCTCTTTGCCTCGTGCTTATCTTGGTGCATCCCTTGCAAGAAACGCCTGCGCTTCTCATCCAGCTTGCTACCCTGAATTGTGCCAGAAAGGGTCCATTCTTGAAGGCAGTACTCCAGAGATATATCATTGGACTATGTTTCGTGGACTTGGAATGCCTGTCTATGTGTGGCCATACTCACTTGCAGCGATACTCACTTGCAGCGCAGTGCAGCAGTGGCGTACCGACTCTGGAAGCAAGGAATGAAGCGCAAAAGTCCGTTCTTGAGAATTTGGCTTGTCATTTGCGATTTTTCGAGCCTTCTCAATCCTTGACCTCAAGCTGACGATCTCCTTTCGGTCCTGTGGCGCTGCATATCAAAGAGACGTCTTCTCCCGACGAAACGTCGTCTTGAGATCCGCTTGAACTCAGCTTTTATACCTCTTGACAGAAACGTACTGCTAGGCATGATGACTAGGCCTCTTGACAGTGGATGGCTTTTGCCGGGCAGAGTTCGCCAATTGCAGGCCAGTCCTGAACAAACGTCTACGCGATCAAACCCATGCAACACCCGCATATATATCCAAGTTAGCAGATAACGACCATTCAAGTGGCACCAACACACGTGGCAAAACCAATCGACTGACAAGGGGTAATTGGTGTACCTGATGCATGCAACACAGGTTTTACATGTAATTACACAGGTTGTACATGCTAAGGCAGCCACAGATTGCCATAGAAACTCGATGCCCTTTTCTTGTCTCCTGATTTGCATGCATGTTTCGAGAAGCATAGTACTCTGACGTGGCGGGCAGACTACTGTGGGAGAGCAGGTGGGAGTGCTGGTAACCGGGGGTGTACGATATACGTCACACCACGCACTTCTGAACTACATGTCCTGTAGAGCAGACAACCTGTCCCCCACTACAGATGGTTTGTATATGAAGTACATGACCACTCAGGAAGGAGCATCGTGATGCACCCTTCTGAGCGGTCTTCTGCTTCGTATACAAACCCCCAGTTATTCACAGCTTCAACTACCCTCAGTTCTTCACAGCTCCGACTGCACCCTGACCGCTGGTGGCTCCAATGTAACCGCAAAATTTCCTGGTACAACGTACTCTTGAACTAGGAAACGCCATAGGGGCCGTATGCCGTTGGCATGTCCCTCCGACCACCTGCGCACCCCACACCACCTTAAGAGCCGCAGACAAATGTTGAACTCCAAGGCCACAACTGCCTTGAGTGTGTTGTCCGACCTCCTTCAACGCCACGAGCCGCCGCTGTACAGGGGCCATGCATGTCATCTCTCAGGCTGCACATTGCACCACCCCCTGCGCACAGTCAAGCTGAACGCTGAGTGAATGATTGTCAACAGCTGACTACTGTTCATGGTGTAGGTGCTGCTGGTACCATCCGCATTGGGCCCCCTCAGAAACTCCCTGTGACTACAGGTCCGCAGCCTGCTCGCCACTCTTAAGCTCGGGTTGGTCCTTCTCTGCGGCGTTTGCGCTTGCATCCCTGGTGACATGTGGCTGTCTGTCCTTGTCTCAACCCCTTTGGGGGTGCTGAGGGCGAAGACCTTCCTGGCTGTGGCGTGGACCCCGATTAGGTGTTTAGTGGGGCCAGGGCCCTCTTACGTACGACGTCGTTCTCGATTAGCTTTTTTGGGTGGGGGTCAAGGTCACCCACAACTTGTGGGCCACAAGTCTCCCCGAAACAGCTCGATCTCACTCCAGCCAATTGAAAGAATGCTGCTCACCACTTGCTCACGCCAGATCCAGTGTGCATTTGAATGTAATTGATTAATTTCGGGCTACTGCAAGGGTACAAACATAGATCATGCAAAGGATGTGTATATATGCTGCGCGTTTGTAATGTTACGTCAGCTGCAGCTTTGGTGTCAGAGTCAGGGATTCTGCTACTTTGCACGAGTATGACAGTTTGGTAGGGTGACATGTCCTTTAAAACATCTAATTCCCAATTTTGGCGTGGCGTTGCACCTGGCTGACTTCACGCTTCACTTGCAAGCTTTCACGCATGGTAATCACAGTCATTTACTCGGGCGCATTCTGGCGCTACCAGTATGTTTAAGCTTGTGTAAATCGTGCTTCGCAAGGCGTCAGGTGCCATAGTACCTGCAGTACCTGCAGTATACCTGCCTCTGATCTGCTGTGTTGCACGTTCTGCACCATAGTGTGGACATTTCGCTGGTCGATGCTCCTCTACCACGAATATGTTGATATGATGACATGATAATTGAAGGTTTAGCAATACACATATGCATACTGTCTCACTATCCCCGTCCACCCGGTAGCAGAAGCATACCAGTGTGAGTCATTCTACCAAAAGAAGCGTTCTCATCTCCACAGCTTCTCTGAACCGCCATGTCGCATCCGATGTCCGATGAGGAAGCAGCAGGTGTGTCCCAGACTTTATTTGTGGACCTGGTGAGTGGCGGACAACAGCCCTTGACCGGCGTGACGCGGAATCTTATTGGTACACGCTCGTCAAGACCGCCACTGTGCGCGCAACTTGAAGATGTAAGTTCAACCGCAGGGGAGTGTGGTGGTGCAGATATATACAACGATGTTGTGGCCAAGCATGGTGGGGATCACTTGAAAGCCCAGCAGGCTATTGCTGAACTTGGGTTGCCGCTGCCACGCTGGGCACCGAGACTGACCGCGCAATCATCTAGAATGTGCGAGCAGATACAAGTTGATAATGTGCGTTCAGGATCACCAGGCTTGCACTTCATTCCTGTTCTCGCATAGCAGATGTGTTTTGTTCGTGACAGCGTCTGAATCGCCCAGCTTCCTGACAACTAAACACGAATTACACTATCATTTTCGACATACATATATTTTCAGACCTCTTAGTGTGTGACAGCACCTCCTGGCGAAGCTTGCATTTTGCTGGTTTCAGTTTGTTGTTTACTGACCCTTGTCGAGCAATATGCGGCGTTCAGTACCTTCCTTGTTGCTCTTTCGTATCATTCAGGTTAATATATACCGTGTGAATAGCATGGAAGCACTTGGGCTTGGTAGATTGCATAACATTTGTCTGGGCAGAGATTTCCAGGTCTCCCGTGGGTCCAAGAAAACTGCAGCAGGAGAGCAACATGAGTATTGCAGCAGATTTTCACATTGTTCGTGCAGCGGGTGCAGTACAGAAACCATCCAGAGCAGTTTGAATTGAATCAGTTTTTGTTGTGAGCTAAGTAATGCTGATTTGCAGGGTCATGGAATGTGTGGGCACCAAGATGCAGCACCACAACGTGTTCCCACCAATCCTGGGTTCCTCTGCCCTCTCACAGGAATTGTGATGAGAGATCCAGTGATTCTGGAAGCCACTTTGATCTCATTTGAGCGTATCGCGATCATGTGGTGGCTCTCAGTTAACCCAGACACATGCCCAGTCACAGGCAGGCCAGTGCCCCAATGCACTTTGAGGACTGATGATGAACTGCGGGAATCCATTCAGGAATGGGCAAAACGATGTGCACCGCAGCTACTGGTGAGTACCATTTTCCATGTCACCTCTTTGTGCCTGGCATCACTACACACAGGCCTTCAACATAGTCGCACACCTATCTAAAATTTAACGGAAACTCTGTTCCCGGATACACAACAGAGAATCTGGAACATTCTACGGCAGCACAGTCATTTGAGTTGTCAAGAGATCAGAATGCTTCATGATGCGTGTTGCATTCTCAACACCAGTGGAACAAAAAGAGGCCCCAATGACAGTGAACCACACACATGCACCGCATGCACCAGTGTCTGCGTGCACAGGACTCCTGTGGACGATTGATGCCAGTGACGTTCCCTGAGGGCATCCAGACCGCAGTAAAAGAGCACAGGGCAGTCTCAATGGCCCTCCCTGCCACACGCAGCGACGCCCCCAACGCCACAACCTCACACACCACCGCAGACCCCATCCCCAGCGCACCCCCCCTGCCCTATCCGCAGCAGCCCCTGTCCAGCTACCCTCATTCCGATGCCCGTACAGCGGGCGGCCATCACACTCAGCCACCGCCACACTACCCCCCCCCGCAGGCCTCCGCGGCCGCAGGGGCTAGTCACCCCCATAGCCACATCGTGTCAAGCTTGTATGGGTACGAACCCATGCATGCGTGCCAAGATCAGATCCAGAAGGATCGTGCGTATGCGATGGCGCTCACGCAGGCGGCGACGTCGACGGAGCTCCCTGTAGCCACGGGGCCGATGCCACATAACGTGGTTCTGTCCTGTACACTGGCCACAGCACGCTCAGGGCTGCGTGTGTACACATTGCTGTCGCCTGTGATCAACGTGGTGCTGGTAGGAGGTGCGCCGAGCTCCCCAGTGGCTCTGTTATATGTCACAGGATGAATCGGAGAAAGTGTTTCACAGTACTCTGTTGTAATTCACAGGATTAATCAGAGGAACTAATGCACAGAAGCCTGCTGGTATTCACAGGATTTCCATAGAGATGTTTGCTGCTCACATGGCTGTTGTCCTTGACAGATAACTCTTAATATGGAGACATGAATGGAGACATGAATGCTCTGCACATGATTAGTTGCTTTTGGCTATTTGGGTTCATGCGTATTCACTACCTTTCCGGTTTGTAAAGCTCTGCACATGATTGGCGGTTTTCCATCGAAACTTGGCTCATTTCAAAAAGAAACAGGTCTAAAATAACCCCAGTGCTCATTTTTGAGAACCGGACGGCACACTCACCGTGCACTTGTGGTGGCCTCGATCAGCCGCCTTCCTGTTGAGCTGCATGCATGCCCCTTCCACACGTTTGACAGATGCGCTTCACGATCCCCATCAATCCTTATGAGTGCATGCTTACCACGCTGATGTTGGGTTTTTTCTTTTCTCTTTTATTGATGTTAGATGGGTGCCAGATGTCGGTGGGTGGGAGGGAGGAGGGATCGTGACAGGGTTTACCTAATATGACACTACCTGCCTGCAGGGTTCCTGTTTTCCCTCTACAAGAACAGTTGGCAGATGGCGCCCATAAACCAGAACCCCTGGCTCGGGCCCACCGCCGATGCGCTGCGCCAGTCCGGTGGTGCATGCACCGCATGCATCAAGCGCGGCCAGTGGTGGCGCCTGTTCACAGCAGCAATCGTCCCTGCCGGGCTCGCGCACCTGATGGCCACGATGGCCCTTGTGAGTATCTCGTCGACGCTGGCCGCGCGCACAGGGCTCAGGCCACATGCATTCTGCGCATGCATTATTGTCGGCGCTGTAGCCGGAAGCGCGACCGCGGCGCTAACAGCTCCAACGACGATCAACTCAGCGGCTTCAAGCCTTGCCGCGGCGGCTGTGGCGGCGTGTGGGGCCGCAGTGCTGGCGGTGCGGCGCCTGGTGCGTGTGTGGCGTCCGCCTGTGCTGCTGCTAGCGGCGATGCTGGCGCTGTCGCTCGTCACAGGGCTGGCACCGCTTGTAGATGCATGGTCCACAGTGGCGGGCGCCGCCGCTGCAGGCCTCTGCGCGGCCGCGTTCATGGCACCTTATGCCGCCAAGGTGTGCGGCCATGCATGACCCCCGCACCCTACGTGATAGTGCCCCATCATACGGCTCTCCAGTCGATTCCTTATTCAACAGCTACCCCCTCCTTCCCCCACCTCTGCATCATCCAAGCACCTGAACTATGGGTTATGAAACCAAGGTCGCTGACCACACACACTTGCAGCGCTACATGTCTCAGGTCAGTGACCTTGGTTTCATAACAATATGCGCTTATCCCCCCCCACTCCTGCCCCCTGTAGATGTAGACGCCACCCTTGCTGCGGGCCCGCGAGGCACACACACGCAGCCTGCCGGGGCAGGTTTCAGAACTCTTATGTTTTGCTGAAAGCAAGATACACAGATACCAGGCGGGCGCATGCAGGAGGCGACGAAGCAGGCAGAGCGGAGGGTGGTGATGTGGCAGGTGCTCATTGCGCTGGTGGTGGTGGTCGGCGGCGCGGTGGTGACGGGCAGCCTGATGGTCATGCCCAGAACGGGCTACAGCTGCAAACTCTGCCGCACGCTGTCGTGCCAAAACTTCCTTGGATGGCAGTGCAGGTGAGCCCTCTGCTGCCCTCTCTAGAACAGCGTCGTGCTGGGTGCCTCGGTTTCTTCTCGATATCGAAGAATCCACGTGTTTTAGTTCTTTGCTCACAACTGTCTTTGATCCGCGGCCGGATTGCCGCATGCTGTGCACATAGAATTGTACTGACTACGTCTATGTTGAATGCATGCAGTCCACTGACAGCAGTGTATCAGGGCAGGGTTTGTTTTAAGGAATTGGGGAAAGTGAACATTTTGGCGAAATGTTATTTATAGGGGCCGGTACATGGAACCGTTCATTACTTTCCGACGATTTCCGGGGTAACGCCTGCTCAAAACAACTGATTGTTTCGGCCCAGACCGATGAATCGGCACTAAAAGCAACCCTGTGTCAGGGGGGCGTGGGGAGTGCCCTGTCTCCTAAGCCACATTCACACACCTCCCGCTCAGGGCCTAAATCCGTAATTACAAACCGGAAAGGTAGTGAATAGGCATGAACCCCAATAGCCAAAAGCAACTAACACGAAAAAAATCCACCACTTCACACGAATAGCACAACAGCACCATTACGAAAGTCTTTCCTAGCACTCTTAGGCCGTGACGTTTTGATCTTGGCGGTTTGCGTAGACTGTGATTCTAGATTTTTAATCTCTTTTCGGGAAATGAAAAAAGGTTGGAAATTGTACCACACACCACCTTGTGGCCAAGGCTGCACCAGAACAGCTCTTAGCAGTCATGCTTACACTTAGAATGATTATTTATGTTCAGATGAGTTGTCATTGTTATACTGCCATCGAATTTCCTCTATACACAAGTGTGGCTCTAGGTGACTTGGGTGAGTCAGCACATTTCACACAGCCATGTGACCTCCCAGCGCATCACAAGTACCCAAGGAAGTCACTGCAATACAAGGCTTTTGACGTCAAGGGTATGCATATTGTGTTGCTATTTGTACTCAATCTTACGCTGATGAGTATCATCGAAGTCTTCTCGTTTTGCCATCATCGCTCGTTGATACAATTTTTTTGGTCTACGCAAACCGTCAAGATCAAAACGTCACGACCTTAGGGCCTAAATCCACAATAGAAGTGTGAGTTGGTCCGGGGCCAGAGCCTGCCAAGGCGGATGCACGCCCAAGCGCACTCCAAATCAGAAAGTGCCGTGAATCCCCGCACACGCCACACGCAGGCTTTCCTGCTTCAGACTTCTCTCATGGCAAGGCTGCTGTGGGATCGGGGAAGGCAGTGGTGCGCTGGGGGTGGGCTGCTCTGGTTTGTGCTGTGAGCTGTGAGCATTGAACCATGCATGCAGCTGGAATACTTTTGGCTGAAACGTGGCGAAAAAACATCAAAACAATACCATAACTGGTATACCAGTTGAAGTACCAAGAACTCGAGCAGTACTATCTGGAATGCTGTGTTGAGTGTACCCATTAATATTGTGCGTTGATTCGGTAACCTGTGACCTAAGGTGAGCTCCGACCAGAGAAGGACGAATTGGACCACGAACTCACCTGCCCAGCAGCGATGTATCCGCGGCGAGTGTGGCGGTTAGATCGATAAAATGCGGGGTGCGAGCAACCGCATGGGAAGCTTCCTTAAGGAGAGATTGAAAAGAGGCGATGACGCGCTGTGACTGTGTTATTCAGTCTGGTGGTTGGTGGTGACTTTACGCTGGCGCCGTAACCGTTGGCGGTTGCGCGGCGCTGTTCACAGCTGCCTTCATACTGCTTCATGCACGAGTTCCACTGCATTTTCACACCTACAAGATGCGCAGTCTTGGATTAATCCAACATTGTGGCGACAAGCGCACTGCTCGTGAACGCAGCATCGCTTCAAGCTCAGGCATGATATGCCGGGCGTCAGTTGTGTCACCTCACTCTGTAGCCGCACCCGACAGGGGATAGAAAGCAGACTATTGTCAGAACGCTTTATTAGTACACCGCCAGACGCGAAGGCGACGCATCAAGACGTCCGGACACTACCGACAGTGAAGCAGATTGTAGATGCGAACGCCTTCATTCATGGGGCCTTCCATCCAAGTAACCCTAGGCCTGAACGATTGTGTATTTTCCCAACCGGGATCTGCCCCAAATCTGGGGCACGAAGCGAACGTGCATGCGACGAAGTGGGATATTACCATATCAGTATTCTTTATTTCTCGTACTGAGAAACAGTGGTCCATAAGTCCTGCCAAAAGCTACATAAATATTGCTTGCTGTGGATTGTGCTCGATAGCATGCTGACTGTGCAGGGCAGCGATCAACAGAGAGGGGTTCTGCGAACTGGCGGTGTATGTGGACTCGCGCGCGGTGCTGATGTGCCCGGACGGCAGCGAGCAAGCCCTGGTCCCCTCCCGCGACACCCTGAGCGAGCAGGAGGTCGACCAGCAGTGCGCGGAGCGCTGCTAGAAGACTAGCTAGTGCAGAAGTGGCCAGCTGACTGATGTATCTTGCTTAGTTTTTCATGTATTTGTCTCTGGTTCTGCTGCTGCTGCTGTTGTTGTTGTTGTGGTTGCTTCCTGGGTAAGGCGTGGCCCCCGAGAAGGTTAAATTCTTTCTTTATTTGCCTGTGACTTGAAGTAATTGCCAAGAAGAGTTTTGGCGTGCGGTGCAACCGATGTAATTTGTCAATCTGGTGTAAGCATGCGATCTGTGGCAGTGCTGGAGGTTACAGTGGGTGCACATGCATGCTTACATGGGGGCAGATGGCGGATGGGGTCTGCGCGCAGCCCCAGTGCCGGCCTGGAGGATTGCAGCCCCTGGGTATTTAGCATGGGCCCGTCCTCAGAGATGCAGCTGCATATTCCTTGTGTCACAGACGGCCTTGCCTGTCACACTGCATGCATGCATGTGGGAGGGGCAGCGCCGCACAGTGGACAGGTCCAGAAGCTCCTTCCCAGAGCAGCCTAAGATAAAGTGACAATGTGGACACGCTGTAGCATGTGGCAGGCGCGCCGCTGCTTAATCGGAATGCCTGTAACCCTACATAT